>JAODAL010035791.1:0-42521 GCA_025379985.1 Phyllomedusa bahiana
TGAAATTTCCCGCTCTTTGTTAAAAAAATTTTAAAAATTTGAGAAGGTATGGAATAGTTTCGAAAGTCTTTTTATTAAAAGACGGAAAAACCCCTCTAATCAAAAAAAATTTGGGCTGGTTTAAAAATTTTAACTGAAAGGTGTCCCTATAAAACAAATCTGGACGGGGGGCAAAAAGGGGAAAAAAAACAGGGAAATCTGTTTAATTTTTTTTCCTTTAAAATTCACTGTATTTTTTGCACCTTTCAATTCACCTAGGGGTGCCCTAAAAAATTGCTTTTTTTTCAGATTTACTTTGGATGCTGCGTAAATAAAAACAAATCTGTAGTGCCCCAAAAAAAAAAAAAAAAACTTATCTAAAAATTTTTTTTGATGATACACTGAAATTTTTTTGCCCCCTTTTTCCAATTCACCTGTGGTGACTAAAAAATTTGGGCCTGTTTTTAAATTTCCGTGCAAGTTTGGCCCAATGAACAAAGCTGTATTGCCCCAAAAGCCCAAAAAACACGTATCGAAATGTATTCTAATAATAAAATATATTTTTTTTGGGCACCTTTAAATTCACCTGTGGTGACAAAAAAATTTAAACTTTTTTTCCAGTTTTTACGGCAAGTGCGTAAATTTGAACAAACCCTGTAGTGCCCCAAAAATTCAAAAAACACGAAATTTTTTAAATGTTTTCTAAAAAAATACCCCGGGTTTTTTTTTTGAAACCTTTTAAAAATTCACATGTGGGGACTATAAAATTGCTTTTTTCAGATTTAAAAGTGCAAGGGGGAATAATGAAAAAAGGGTTGAAGGGGTAAAATTGAAAATAACCCTATCTGAAATTTTATACTGATAAAAAAATTGGGATTTTTGAAACCAACCCCAGAGACTTGCTTTAATAGAAATAAATTTTTTACCCTAATTTTAAGTAAAGGCGCCCAAAATTTACCCAAAGGAAATATTTAAAATACAAACTTTTTAAAGAATAAAGATATTGCTGCAATTCTACCCCTAAGTCTTGGTAATTTTATCCAGTGCGCTTTTATAGGGGTTTTGTCTGTTTTTCCGCCTGGCCCAAACCCCCCCCCCCCCCCCCCCCCGAAACCCCTCTTTGGAACTTTACAGGGGTAGATGCCCCTTTTAAAAAATTCCCTTTTAACCTAACTACAAAAATCTTAAAATCTCTAATCTAACTAAATTGAAAAGGATCACACTAATAGTAGGGGGTTTTTTCTCTTCAGAAATAAAATAATTTCGCTGAGCTTTTTGGCCAAAAGGGAGACCCGAACCTTCCACCCCTTTGGGGAAACGCTGAGAGACACTGAGGCTAAAGGGGAAACCGTTCTATGAAAACCCGGGCCCATGTGATTTTTCCACCCCAATCGCAACCAAAAACACACCCCAGTCATGACTTTTCCGCACACACATCTCACCCTGCTCTATTCTGTAATCTGTTTTGTTTGGCCGCCAAAATGACAGGAAGCGGAAAATTTGGCGCGTTTTTTAATGATAAATTGACAGATTTTACCCCTTAATTATCGAATAAATCAAAAAAATTTCGAAAACCAAAAAAAACCTTCCCGGGATTTAAATTTTTTTCGAAAATAACGCTCAACAAAAAATTGATTTTTTTTTTGGGTTTTGACTAACAATGCGGCTCACAATACTCCGGGAAAAACCCTCTTTAAAAAAAGAAATTACAGTTATTACCTACCATTTATATAACTTCAGTGATTATTCTAAAGGATTTAAATTTTGGAAAAATTTTTTTGGGAAATGTTAATTATTTTTTAAAAAACAAATTTTTTTTTCCAATTTAAGGGGTAAATTTATTTTCAAACAGATTCGGGGAAAGCCCCAAATGGGGGAAAAAATTTTTTTAAAAACCCTTTGGCAAATCAATATATGTTTGGGTGGGAAAACAAATTTAAAAAATTTTTACAGGGGAAAAACCCAAATTTTTTTTGGTTTACTTTAAAAGGGAATTTGGGGTCATTTCATAATTTAAAATTCTGATAGATGGGAAGTTCATCTAAAAAGGGGAGGTAGAACAAATTGGGTTTTTTATTTTACCACCTAGTTTGTACCAAGATAAAAACAATTTTTCCTTGGAAATAAAACCACATTTTGAAGGGAAAATTTCAGATGTGGTCAGAAGTTTGTGTTGCCACATGAAACATACGGATATGATTAAACCTTTTCATCTAGTTGAAGAATATCCCATAAAAAGCATTATTAATTGTAACAGAAATTATATTGTATATACTATTGAATGCACCCATTGTCTTATTAACTACAGTGGGGAAAAAAGGTATTTAGTCAGCCAAACCCTTTTTTGCAAAACAATTTTCCCCTTTAAAAAAATGAAAGAGGCCTGCAATTTTACATCTTAAGGGAACCTCAACTATGAGAACAAAATGAAAAAAACAAATCCCGAAAATCACACTTTTTTTGATTTTTGGAAAAAATTTATTTACCAATTATGGTGGGAAAATATTTTGGGCCCAAACAAAAGTTTTTTCTCAATACTTTTTTTATAAGGGCCCCCTTTTTTGGCAATGACAGAGGGCAAAAACCTTTTTCTGTAAAATTTTTCCCCAAGGTTGGGACACACGTTCGGGATGTTGGCCCCCAATTTTCCCACAAAGCAAAATCTCCTTCTAAAGCAGTGTGTTTTGGGCCCCGTCATTGGACAAAAAAGGGCTTTTAAACTCCCCCTCCAAAGGTTTTCAAAGGGGGTTTAGATCTGGAACTGCTAAAGGGCCCCCCCAGGACCTTTAAATGCTTTTTTAAAGCGGGCCAAATTTCCTTTTATTGCCCTTTGGGGGAGTGCTTGGATCATTTTTCAGCTGAAAAGAAACCCAGCCCCCTTTTATCTTCAATGCCCATGCTTTATGGAAGGAGGTTTGCCGCTCAAAATCCCCACAATACATGGCCCCCCTTCATTCCCCTTTAAGTACACTTGGGTCAGGGCCCCTCCTAGTCCCTTTGCAGAAAACAGGCCCCCAAAACATATGTTGCCACCCCCCCCCTTGCTTTCACAGTAGGTTTTTGGGGTTCAATGGTTTTCAACTCCCGCATTCAAATCTCTTTTTCCAAAAGACGATTTGTGTTTCTTCAAAAAACAGTTTTTACTTTTGGTTTTTAAAAACGACTATATGACAATTTCTTTCCCCAAAACCTTCTTGATCATCCAAATTCTCTCTACTAGTGTTGAGCAAACCATTCGGAAAAAGGTTAGAGTCAAATTATACGTATTTTCTGAACCCGAGCAGAACCGAATTTTTTGCCACAAGTTTGGTAAAATTTGAGTTGGGGACATGCTTTTGGCGTAATTTTCAGCTGATTCCTTCAATTTTGGTGGCCAGCCAATCAGTGCAGAGCACAGAGGGTGTCAAAAACGTCACCACTGAGGGTGTAGGGACCCATTGGCTGCAAAAAACTCATTACTGTCTTATGTATATGTCACTGTATTTCCTGTTGAATGCCATTTTGACCTTACTATCTGTACTGAACACACTGCTCTCATTGTGCTTGTTTGCCAGCAGGCAGAAACATCATTTTCTAGCGATTTTACATAGGATAAACTGCTAGTTAGATTAGTTGGGGGGGGGGGAGTTAGCTTAGGGAATCATACACATCAATAGTTAGGGAGTTGTGGAGTTTTGTATACCTTTTGTATAGTGTATAGTTTTGTATAACTGGCTGCATTTTTCCCATCTTTATTCAGAGTGCTCAAAAGTTCATTTCTCCTGTTTTGGGGGTCCAGCCACTGCAGAAGAGACAATAAGCAAATCTGCCATAGAAAGAAATGCAAGTGTTGCAGTATTGCTGCCAGAGTTCTTCCATAAAACAGCTGTCACATCAGAGGAGGTGCAGCGGGCCCTGACTGCCACCCAGCCCACTGTCCCTGCCTACTTGGCGTGCTGCCCTAGATGGCGGATCCATACTGGACAACAAACCCTATGCTACTTAAGTGCAGGGCCGTCAGGGGATAACAGAGTCAGACAGTCCGGTTCGGTAACAGTATGGTAGGACAAAGCCACGAATCAGGAACCAAAAGAGTAACCAGTAGCAAGCAAAGAGTCAAACACAGGAGGTCACGAGGTACAGAATCAGAATTCAAACACGAGGTTACGAGACAGGCCGAGGTCAGGTAAACTGGAGTCCATAAACAAACAAAGGTAACAGGGAGATAGCAAAGGATAACCTTTCTTAGGCAACAGCAGACAGTAAGCAGGTTTAAATGAGGCACCTGGACCCCGCCCCAGCAGCCGATTGGTGCAGCCTCGAGGCCCTCCTATTGGCCAGTGCGACACACCCTCTGACCTGATTAGCAGCCGAGCTGTCACTCCTAGATTGAACAGCCCAGCTTCTCCCTGGGTGTGTCGACTGGCCAGAGAGATTAACCCCTGCAGTGCCTTGCTGCTCCACGGCGGAACGTGTGCCGTGACAATACCCCCCCTTTTAGGAGGACCACTGGACCCTTCCCTGGTTTGGGTTTGTCTGGATGAGAGTCGTGAAATTCTCTGATCAGCGATTTGGCGTGGATGAATCTGGCCGGAACCCATGACCTCTCCTCCGGACCATATCCCTTCCAGTGGACAAGGTACTGTAAGGACCTCTGCACTATACGGGAGTCTAGGATACGAGCGACTTCGTACTCTAATTCACCCTCAACGCTAACGGAAGGAGAAGGTTTTGAAGGCGAAGTTAGAGACAGTAAGTATCTCTTCAACAGAGACTGGTGAAAGACATTATGAACCCGGAGGCAAGAAGGTAACTTTAGATGGTATGCCACTGGGTTAACCACTTCTTGCACTACATAAGGGCCCACAAATCGTGGAGCTAATTTACCGGACGGTACCTTTAGGCGGAGATTTTGGGTGGACAACCAAACCTTATCTCCCACAGAAAAACCTCCAGAGCAAAGACGTTTCTTGTCACTTTTTCTTTTTTGGATGTTCTGGCGTTGACCAAGTTCTTCTGAACTTGGGCCCAGACTGTGCACAGATCGTTAACGATAACATCCACCCCATTGTGATCAGAAGTAGCGCTGGATAAAGATGCATGTCTCGGGTGAAAACCATAATTTCAGAAAAACGGAGAGACCCCAGACGAACTATTATCCTGATTATTGATAGCGAATTCCACTAAAGGTAGGTATTTAACCCAATCCGCCTGCTGATCAGAGACAAAACAACAAAGCTTTTGTGTAACAGCTTGGTTCATCCTCTCAGTCTGCCCATTAGTCACAGGGTGAAAGGCCGAGGAGAAGGATAGAGTGATACCAATAGCCTTACAGAGAGATCTCAAGAACCAGGAAAAATTGGACCCCTCTGTCAGAAACAATGTTCTCGGGTGACCCATGAAGTTTCACAATGTGTTTGATGAACGGCTCAGCAAGCTTCTTGGACGATGGCAACCCCCTTAGTGGAACCAAATGACACATCTTACTAAAGTGATCCACCACCACCCAAATGACCATCTTACCCTCGGATGTAGGAAGATCGGTCATAAAGTCCATGGAAATGTGGGTCCATGGGTGCTCGGGTATGGGGAGAGGACAAAGTTCCCCAGGGGGACAAGTTCTGGGAATCTTTCCCAAAGCACAAATTTCACATGCTGCCACATAGGCCTCCACATCACAATACAATGAATGCCACCAGTAGTTGCGAAAGATAAGCCTCTTTGTGCCAGCCACTCCGGGATGTCCAGATAACACAGAATCATGTAATTCTTTTAATAGTCGTAGCTGTAGCTGAGTGGGGACAAAGACTTTAGAAGCAGGACAATAAGCAGGTCTCATATCCTGGTGCGTCTTAATCTCCATGGCTAAATCAGGGGACATGGCTGAGGCAATTGTCTCCTTGGGTAAAATGGGTCCCGGATCCTACTGAGGTGAGTGGCTGGCACAAAAACTTCTAGATAACGCGTCCTCTTTAACGCTTTTAGATCCGGGTCTGTAGGTGATGACAAAGTTAAAGCGAGTAAAGAAAAGTGCCCAACATGCCTGACGAGGGTTCAATCTTTTAGCATTCTCTAAAAAGGTAAGGTTCTTATGATCAGTTAGGACCGTGACTTGGTGTTGAGCACCCTCGAGGAAGTGGCGCCATTCCTCGAAGGCCCACTTGATAGCCAACAATTCTCGGTTCCCAACGTCATAGTTCCTCTCAGCAGAGGAGAATTTATGGGAAAAGAAGGCACACAGCCAGAGATTAGTCAAAGCAGCCGACCACTGAGATAGGACTGCCCCCGCACCAACCTCAGAAGCATCTACCTCAACGACAAAGGGTTTGGTATGGTCGGCTTTAACCAACACTGGAGCTGCGACAAAACACTGTTTAAGCTTTTTGAAAGCCTTCAAAGCCTCTGGTTGCCAGTTACTGATATTAACCCCCTTTTTAGTCATATCAGTCAGTGGCCGAACGAGAACAGAAAAATTTCGGATGAATTTTCGATAATAATTAGCAAAGCCTAGGAACCGTTGTAAGGCTTTGAGGGAGGAAGAATGAACCCAATCGAGAATTGCCTGAACCTTCCCGGGATCCATATGAAACAAGTTAGGAGTCAGAACATATCCCAGGAAAGGTACCTCTTGAAACCCAAAAACACAATTCTTAAGTTTGACAAACAAACTATTAATCTTCAAGATTTGCAAAACTTGCCGCACATGTTTACCGTGTGACGACCAGTCCTGAGAGTAAATTAAAATGTCATCCAAATAACCGACCATACAACGACCAATAAGTTTTTGGAAAACGTCGTTTGCCAGGTTGTGGAAGACCGCGGGAACATTACATAACTCAAAAGGCATAAAGAGATATTCAAAATGGCCCTCCGCGGTATTAAATGCAGTCTTCCACTCATACCCTTTTTTGATATGAATAAGGTTATAAGCCCCTCTTAGGTTTAACTTGGAGAACCACTTAGACCCCTGGATTTGATTAAACAGGCAGGCTCAAAGGTAAAGGTAATAGTTCTTCACAGTTATTCTACTGAGGCACCCTATAATCAATGCATGGGCGGAGACCTCCATCTTTTTTTCTTACAAAGAAGAACCCAGGCCCCATGGGTGACACCGAAGCCGATGTGACCCTTCAATAGACGCTCTGCAATGTATTGCTTCAGTATCTAAGATGGGGCGAATTGATTCTAACGCAGTGAATACCGTTTAGAATTTCAGGGAACTACGATTCTGAAACGAAGTTCGAAACTTTTTGGGTAACTTCGGGTGAACGGAAGTGTGCTTTGATTGATAAAAGGCTGCGAGCACATGGCGCTACATGGGTCAAAGCACTCCTGCCAGCATGACATGTGCAAGAGATGAAGCCAATCAGAGAACCCGCGGGATTCTTGACGTCACCGCACTATATAGAGTCCGGCGCGACGCCGTGGGAGCTCACACTCCACCACACTGTGCTGATAGCGGAAGGTGCTGCCACTCGCGGCTCTGATTGTGATAGCTTCTCAATGAAGAACAGATTTTTTAATACAGCGAATTTTGTGGGTTGTCTCAGCTGTCTCAGAGACTGTTCTCTTAATGGTTCTATTTCTGATTTTTGGGTATTGGAATCAGAAATCCAGGTTCGTCACTGCAGCTGCATATACATTGAATATCCAAGGGGAACTAAGCCAGTTCCTGATTTATTCATTAAAAGAACCAAGCGTTTTTAGCAAATACAAAGTACCACTTCAATTTTTGGCTGCTGCTCAGTTTATATGGCGCAGTGTTACATCCAGGGGTAATTAAGCGTTTGTTTATGCTGGTGTGCTGACCCCAAGAAACCGTCATTTCAACGCCAAAATAAATACATTTTGTTCTGTAGCATAATTCACACGCTTAGGTTAATTACAATTTTATCTCTGTTGCGTGGCGTAGAAAACACGCAATTTAACACGCAGCAAAGCTACTAGTTTGTGGTGGGCCCAATTGTTGCCGTCAATTTACATCCAGGGTTAGTTAAGCGTTGTTTTGTGCTGGTTGTTCTGACCCAATGAAACCGTCATTTTCAATGCCAAAATATATACATTTATTCCTGTTTGCATAAATCAACAAGCGAAGGTTAATTACAATTTTATCTCGTGTTGTGTGGCATAGAAAACATGCAATTGTAACACGCTACAAAGCCACAAGTTTGTGTGCCCAATTGTTTGGCAACAATTTACATCCAGGGGTTAATTAAGCTTTGTTTTTGCTGGTGTGCCTGACCCCAAAACCGTCATTTTCAACGCCAAAATATATACAATTTTTCCTGTAGCATAATTCAGCATAGCTAATGTAAATTACAAATTTTATCTCTTGGTTGTGTGGCGAAGAAAACACGCAATTGTAACACGCTATCCATACAACAAAGCTACTATTTTGTGGTGGCCCTATTGTTTGGCGTAATTTTACATCAGGGTTAATTAAGCGTTGTTTTGGCTGGTGTGCTGACCCCAAGAAACCGTCATTTTCAAACGCCAAAATATATACATTTTCCTGTAGCATAAATTCGACAAGCGAAGGTTAATTTCAATTTTAACACTAGTATGTGTGCGTAGAAAAAATAAAAAAAACAACGCAATGTAACACGCTACAAAGCCTACTAGTCTTGTGGTGGCCCAATTGTTTGGCACAATTACATACAGGGGGTTAATTGAAGCTTGTTATTGCTGTGTGCTGACCTCAGAAACCGTCATTTTTCAAACGCCAAAATATATACATTTTTCCTGTAGCATAATTCACAAGCGAAGGTAATTACAATTTTATCTCTTGTTGTGTGGCGTAGAAAACACTCAATTGTAACATGCTACAAAGGCTACTAGTTTGTGGTGGCCCAATATGTTGGCGCAATTTACATACAGGGTTAATTAACGTAGTTTTGCTGGTGGTGCTGACCCCAAAGAAACCGTCATTTTCAACGCCAAAATAAATAATATTTTTTCCTGTAGCATAATTTCACCAAGCGAAGTTAAATACAATTTTATCTCATGTTGTTTGGCGTAGAAAATCAACGCAATAGTAACACACGCTACAAAGCTACTATTTGTGGTGGCCCTACGAATTGTTGGCGCATTTACAATCCATTGGGTTAATTAAGCTTTGTTTTGCTGGTGTGCTGACCCCAAAAACCGTCATTTGCAGACGCCAAAATACAGACATTTTCTGTATTCATAATTCACAATCGAAGGTTAATTACAATTTTTATCTCATGTTGTGTGGCGTAGAAAAACACTCAATTGTAAAACGCTACAAAGCTACTAAGTATGTGTGCCTAATTGGTTTGGCGCAATTTACATCCAGGGATAATTAAGCGTTGTTTTGCTGTGTGCTGACCCCAATGAAACCGTCATTTCAAAAACTCCAAAAATACAAACCATTTTATCCTGTAGCATAATTCACAATCGAAGGTTAATACAATTAAGCTCTTTGTGTGGCGTAGAAACACGCAATGTACCAACGCAACAAAGCTACTAGTTGTGGTGGCCCAATTGTTTTGGTCGCACTTTACCATCCAGGGGTTAATTAAGCGTTGTTTTTTGCTGGAGTGCTGAGACACCAAGAAAAAACCGCATTTTTACAACGCCAAAAAACATACATTTTTTCCCTGTTAGCATAATCACAAGCGAAATTAATTACAATTTTATCTCTTGTTGTGTGGCGAGAAACGGACGCAATTGTAACACGCTACACATCTACCAGTTGTGGTTGACCCAAATGTTAGGGCGCATTATTTAAATCCAGGGGTTAATAAGCGTTGTTCTGCAGTTGTTACTCAGAAAAAGAAACTTTGTTTTTACACCCACAGAAGAAATTCTGTCGCATAATTCATTATCCGAAGGTTAATTAGCCTGTTTTGTGCTTTTAAATAAGTAAATTACACAGATTTTTTAAAACGCACATACAAGTCAAGTTTTCCTGCCAATTGTGGAGCGCAATTTATATACAAGGGTTACCCAAAGCTTCTAAGTGGTTCATAGAGTCAAATACCAGTTGAGTCTTTATCATATACAATATCTTCATCAAACAGTGTCTGTAACATTTTAGAACAAACAGTATGTCATACAGAGAGTGCAGGCTCATCACCTGCGATTGGCAGAGCCCAAACATTCCCAGGCCCCAGTCGCAAGCACAGCAAGGGTGACGTCGCAGCAGGTGTCACAACGTGGAGGGCCACAACTGCCGCTGTCATCTAGCCGGCCGAATTGTTGGACCAGCAACCCAAGGGTTCTGATGGTTGACTAGGTCGACCACACCCTCCCGAAAGACATCTGACAGACCCCAGCCAAGAGTCCCTTGGGATCGTCAACACAACCCTTAGATGCACAAGGCCCGGAGCGGGTCAGCGGCCCCCACCTTCCACAACCTGCCTCTTTCCCATCCGTTTCCCTCACCAGAGTTCTACTATGTGGTTCTGTGCTCAGCACCACTATATAGCGAGATGACAATTTGAGGAGGGCAGACCACAGCTACTTGGCAAGGCGGAAGAAATGGGCCAATATCCCCAGCTTCTTGCAGTAGGGCGTCAAAGTATAGATGTTGAGAGGTGGCATGGGAGTCTGTTGTGAGGGTCAGCCTCTGCATAAACCAAAGACCGGTGATAATGACAGCAGTGACAATGATACACAAATAGATATGATGTAGCTTTACCGCACTGGGAGCCGGGTGAGGCAAGGGCTTTCATCATCGTCAGTAGAAGAGGTCATCAGCTTGCGCGTCAGCAGCGCGGCAGCCAGCAAAGTGGGTCGCGAGGCCGTGAGTCAGCAGGATAGAGGCTAGTGTGAGGTCGGTAGCTCAACGGCCACGGTATAAAAACACCCGCTTCGCAGGTCCAAGAAAGTAGCGGCACACAGGCTCAGCGAGGCAGCAAATCCTGAGGCAGTATTCCTCAGTGTGGAGCGGTTGGCGTAAAAACGATAGTCGTCCGGTGAGGCATGTTTCTTTGCAAAGACCCGTAGGAGCCGAAAAAAAAAATAGTGGGTGGTATATGTAGAATTCTGTAAGCAGAAAGTTAAGCGTGGCACAGGGAGCTAACATCGGCACCCACGGCCCTGCGTCAACACATGCAGCTCACCATCCGGTGGCCTGGGAGAAACGTGGGCTCAGCAAGTGGTGGTCCATCCAGCCGCTGCAGCAACAAGCAGCAGCAGCAGCGTCCAGTGGCATCGCATTCCAATACAGGCCATTCCAAGGCTCCAACCACCTCTGTCAGAAGGGAGCTGTTCTCTTTGACATCAACTCCCTGTCCAATGCTCCTGCTCCTCGCTACTCATGGCGCCAGCAGGTTCGTTCAGCGAGGCGATAGCAAAGAGACAACAGTAGTGCATCCAACCATCCAAAGGTGCAGCAAGCTGACTGTGCTCACTGCCCAAGTTGTTGTACAGCAGACCCCTCCCTTCCAAAATGGTGGACACTGCACCATTCAGAGAACGAATGGCTTGTGCCAGCCGGATGGAGAGTTCCAAGCCGTATTCCTTTTCCAAAAAGGCAGTTACCAGCACATCATAATATTGAACAGAAGGTGGGCCAGTCCGTTAGGCTTTTCGGTTTGTCCAAGGTGCACGGCAGCGCGGACCGTCTGGAGCTTTATCTACCGGTCAGGGGCCATTACAGTCCCTTACTGCCCACAGGTTGAATGTCTTCCCGGCCCAGTCACACCGACAACTTAGACAGGATACGCCGCATTCCTCCTCCCACGTTGTTAATACTTGTGCTCCTGCGCAAGTCCGCCTCCTCCCGCCTCACCACACCACCATCTCAGCCTCCACAAGTACTGCCCAGCATACACATGTGTAGGGCCACAGCGGTGTCACGCAGTTGCTACACCTGTCTTGCCTCGGCGAACGAAGTCTACACAGGGGAGGAACTTCTCGCGTCATGCAGCAAGAAATCGATGTGTGGCTTTTCTCCGCGACAACTGCAAATCGGAACCAGGGTGACGGACAATGAGGAACATGGTGTCCCCGCTACACTGAGGAGGGATGGGTCCATCGCGCCCTGCATGGCGCACGGGTTCAATCCTGGTGTGAAAAGGTTCCTGAAGTCCTTCCACCGAACCCGTTCAGAACATCTAAAATGGCCAGGAAACTGTGCATGCACTTTATCCATTCGTACAAAACAGGAACACCCTCCTCGAGTTGCAGCGGCAGAAACGGCCTCCCCCAACACACTCTGATATGCTATGTTTCCACCTGGTGGAATTCCAAGCCTGCACATGTTGGACCGACTGTAATGAACAGAGAAAGGGCCATTAACGATTTTTTTAGATGATCCCAGCATAACAGAAGTACTCCGTCTGTGGGGGTAAACTTTTTTTAAAGAAGTAGCCAGTGGCAGCACATTGCGTGACACCTGCCGTTTTGTTGAGGCCATTCGAGGAGGCACGTTATTTGTCAATCGCCAGACATACGGGGATGAATAACGTCATTCCCCTGCTTCAATGTCCTGGAACAGATTGCTGACAAAATCTGTCTGGGCAGGGACTGGTATACGTGTCGACTACAAATTGTCGCCACAAAGTCTCCGGTGGACTGAATTGGAGGAGGAGGAGTATGCAAAGGGAAGCAGAAGCATTGCTCAGGTGAAATTAGTGTGAGTTTTCTACCAGGACAAGGAGAGGAAAGGAGCAGAGCACTGAGGAGTGATGGAGATGAGGAACACGAGGCAGATGACCCCCAAGCACCAGTGCAGTATTACAGTGGAAATGGAGTCATGTAGGCCCTCGGGAGGTCACATGTGCAATGGCCCTCAGCATGCTAATTTGCTTTGTATGACATGCCGAAAAGTCCGCATCCTGCAGAGTGATGACTTCTGCTCTCCACCCTATTGGACCTCGCTACAAACCGTCCAAAATGGGAGTGCCATTATCCCAGCTATTGAAGGAAGGTACAAACTCAACATATTATAGGAAATCCTCCGTAATCATTGGTCGCTGCCTATGTGCGCACGACCTCGTCTGACAGTTCTGAACCGGGGTGTGGGGTTGCACAGCGCTCACGTACTACTGCCGCGGCTGGCTGGGGGAAGGGTGAGGGGTAGGAAGCAAGTACCAAGCACCATCAGCAGTAACCTAAGTCTGCAGTCACTGATGAGCATTTTCCTTCACCCGCCTAGTGAAGGAGGGTATCGCCAACAGCAGACCTGGAGCAGTCCCTGAACGCACAGTTGGGGGCCTACTGTGACAAGCAATCCTGCCACCCCATTTAGAAGATCCCGCTGGACTACTGGGCAGCCAAACTGGGATGTGTGGCCGCAACATGCCGAGTTTGCATGGAGATGCTGTCCTGCCCGGCCAGTATGTGGCATCAAGCGTGTTCAGTGCTGCGGGACCATCGATACCACCAAGGAGAACCCATATGTCCTACGGAAATGGGAACGACTGACCTTGTCAAGAAGAAAGTCTAGGCTGTGTGATCGGCTGCCAGGATTTTCCACACACCAAATGCCTAATGGCGTCAAGCCATTGACGCCTCACCCAAACTGTGAGAAATAGACCAGGGTTCAAACTAACCTTCACAAGCACTATACTGATGCCGCCACCCCCTGAGCCACACATCGGGTTGGGAAAGGGTGTGCTGTTCTCCATGCTGCCTCCAGACCTATCTTCACCATGACTGGTATTAGCCACCCAACCTCGGGCACTCTGTCATTGTGGCCACTGTCTGACCTCATGCTGCTAGCAGTGACTGCTGCCGTGACCTCCACACTGTGTCATTGTCCCACTCTGTGCCTACTCCTGTTTTTTCAACCTCCAGAATGTCATTGTGCCACTGCCTGACCTCATGCTGCTGCTGTGGCTGCTGCGTGACCTCCACACTGTGTCATTGTCCCACTCTTTGGCCTACTCCTGTTTATGCCACCTCCAGAAAGTCATTGTGCAACTCTGCCTTACCCTCATGCTGCTGCTGGGCTGCTAAACCAGTGACCTCCACACTGTGTCATTGTCCCACTCCTGTGCCTACTCCCTGTATTTTTGGCACCTATCCAAAAGTGATTGTGCCACTGCCCTGAACCTCATGCTGCAGCTCTGGCTGCTGCCGTGAACTCCACACCTGTGTCATGTGTCCCACTCTGTGGCCTACTCTGTTTTTTGCCACTTCCAGAATGTCATTGTCCACGGCCTGACCTCATGCCGCTGCTGTGCTGCTGCCGTGACCACCACAAAGTGTCATAGTGCCACTGTCCTGACTTCATTGCTGCTGCTGTGCTGCTGCCGTGACGCTCCACACTGTGTCATTCGTCCCACTCTGTGGTCCTACCATCCTGTTTTTTGCCCACCTCCAGAAGTCATTGTGCCACTGCTGACCCCATGCTGCTGAGCTGTGGCACTGCCGTACCTACACATGTGTCATTGTGCCACTGTCGGACCTTCATGCTGCTCAGTGGCTGCTGCTGTGACATACACACTCTGTCATTGTGGCACTGTCTGAAACCTCATTCTGCTGCAGGTGTCAGATTCCATGACCACACACATCTGTCATTGTGCCTCGGTCTGACCACATGCTGCCTGCCGAGACCTCCACACAAGTGTCAATGTTCCACTCCTCTGACCTCATGCTGCTTGCTGTGGGCTGCTGCCTGCCTCCTCACTGTGTCATGTCCCACTCTGTGGCCTACTCTGTTTGCCACCTTCCCAGAATGTTCATTGTGCCACTGCCTAACCTCATCTGCTGCGGTGCGCTTGGCCTGCCGTACCTCCACACTGTGTCATTGTGCCACTGTCCTTACCTCATGCTCTGCTGTGCTGCTGCGGGACCTCCACACTGTGTCATTGTGGCCACTGTCTGACCTCATGCGGCGCTGTGGCTGCTGCCTGACCTCCACACTGTGGTCATTGTCCCACTCTGTGGCCAACCTGTTTTTGGCAACCTCAGAATGTCATTGTGCCACTGCCTGACCTCATGCAGCTGCTGTGGCTGCTGCATTACCTCCACACTGTGTCATTTGTGCCCTGTCTGAACCTCATGCTCTGCTGTGGCTGCTGCCGTGACCTACACACTGTGTCATTGTGCCACTTGTCTGACCTCATGCTGCTGCTGTGACATAACACACTTCTGTCAATGTGCCTCTGTCTGGACCTCATGCCTGCTTGCTGTTGCTGAGCCGTACCTACACACTCTGTCATTGTGCCACGTCTGACCTCAATGCTGCGCTTGCCGGACCTCCACACTGTGTCAGTTGTTCCACTTTCTGACCTCCATTCTGCTGCCTGTGGCTGCAGCCGTCGACTCCACACTGTTCATTTGTCCCACTCTGTGGGCCTACATCCCTGTTTTTGCACCTTCCAGAATGTCATTGTGCCACTGCTGACCTCCAAATGCGCTGCTGTGGCTGCTGCCGTGACCTCCACACTGTGTCAATAGACCCACACTGAGGCCGTACTCCTTGTTTTTTTTGCCACCTCCAAAATGTCCATTGTGCCACTGCCTGACCTCATGCTGCGCTGTGGGGGCTGCTGCTGCCCGGGACCTCCACAACTTGTGTCATTGTCCTCCCACTCTGAGCTTACTCCCTGTTTTACCACCTCCATAAATTCATTGTGCAACTGCCTGACCACCATGCTGCAGCTGTTGCTGCTGCCGTGACCTCCACACCTGTCATTGTTGCCACTGTCTGACCTCATTCGCTGCTGTGGCTGCTGCCGGACCTACATCACAACTGTGTTAATGTTCCACTGTCTGACCTCATGCAGCTCGCGTGGCTGCAGTTATAGTGCTGTAACGATACACACTCCTGTCATTGTGCCACTGTCTGACCTCATGCTGCTGCAGTGGCTTGATGCGTGACCTATACACTCTGTCATTGTGCCACTCTGTGACCTATATTTACTATTTTGCCCTAGGCAAACTTAAACTCTATCAGTTCTCACTCTGTGACCTATTCCTGTTTTTGCCACCTCCAGAATGTCATTGTGCCACTTTCTGACCTCATGCTGCTGTGGCTGCCACCGCTCACTCACCCTACCAACACACTTCACTAAACGTTGCCACCTGAGCTCTCAGCTTGTTTTTTTTTCAGCTTTCTCTGGCATGACTTATCAGGCAACATTCCCGCTTCAGTTTTTTGGTCAGATTTTGCCTCTTAAGTGGCCCCCAGGAATTTTATAGTAGAGCGATTCTAAGAGCGGGCGGCAGTCCATGTGCGTGTCATACTAAAACACAACATTGTATGAAAAGACCACACCAGCTCCCTCTGCAATATTTAAGCATGGCACAACATTCTAACAAGCACCCCTGCAGGGCTCTGTCACCCTGAAAATAGCTTTTTTTAACGTGATTCGTGCCAAAGTAATTCGGAAAGAAGTTATTTTTTGGCCGATAAATTCGGCGAAGTACGAAACGAAAATTTCGGAAATTCCGCCCATCTCTAATTCAATAGCAGTTCTTCACGGAACCCGACAATATATATCCGAGCAATAGGAAAATCTCACTCCCAGGCAACAGTTCGATAGCACAGTCATAGAATCAAGCGGGGTAGCCTCTCAAGATTGGATCTTAGAAAAACACCTCAGCAATATCACAATTAAAAGTCAGGAATCAGCTCTAATTCTGCATATTTACCCAGAAACAATAGGAAACATAGTCAAAACACTGTTTTCTTCCCACCTAATTAATTCTCCAGAATTTCAATCAATCACCGACAGATTGTGTTTCTGAATCCAGGGCAAACCCTGAACCACATCAGCAGGAAGCCCTCCATGATGAACATATACACTTCTCCTTTTGATTGCCCGACTAGCCCTCGAGATCAGGGGTGCAATACTAATATTCCCCTTACCACGGCTAGAATCAAACCACAAACCGCGGGGACCCGAAGGGGGCCTCAAGGGAAGGCCCAGGTTTTTAGTAAATGAACTCCACAAAATTGAAGCTGAACAGAATCCACAAAGCACACCCACAAAACCCGGAACAATTTTCACTGGAAAAACAATTTTTTTGACAGAAAGGAAATCCTATTCGCCTAATGCCCTTCCGCGGGTCACCTAGGCCTGAGTTTTCCGTCGGGCTTCTTTTTTGGGACACTCATGGATGCGATGGCCTTTTTCCGCCACATAATGCAATGCCCCGGTGCACATGAGGTTCTTTTTTTTGGGGCACTCTATGTGATGGCCTTTTCCGCCACAGTGGAAGCATTTTCCCATGCGACATGAGGGCCTGGGGGTCACAGGGGTCACCTCAGAAGAGGTTTCCCCACCTGCATAGGCTCCTCAGGGGGTAGCGCCGCACAGCAGGTTCTGGGGTGATAGCAATGGGGGAGGACTAAAGCGGGGCAGGGGGGAAAGGGCTGTTCCCGAACTCTCTCTAAATTGTCTGTCCAGCCAAACTCCCAAAGCGATAGGCTCCAGAGTGCCCGGAGTGGGGTAAGCCACCAACAACCTTAACATGGCCCCAGCCAATCCTACCGGGGAACTGGATCTGGGGCTGGGACGTTTCCCCCGACGAAACACCACGGGGAATTTCGGAGGCATGCCCTCACAGTCCTCTTCCCCTCCCTTAAGGGGGTGAGCGAATCTGGGCCACCGCCTCCCTATCAGGGTCATCAAGAGAAGCCCCAAGGAACAAAAAAAAATTATATATGAAAAAATTTTGGGGCAATCGGGGGGTAGTGAGATCCCCCATTCCTGGGGGGTCCCTGGAAAAGGGGACTGACAATTCCCATTTTCTGTTCCTCATTACCTGAGGTACGTGGGCGGGGTCAAAATAAAAGCGAAAATCCTCCTTTTAAAGGTAAAAAAGGCCCTCCTGCCCCCCCGAAAAACCGGGGGAATGAATAGGGGGGTTCCACAAAAGGGGAAAGCGTGCCGAAGGACTCCCACCCAAGGAGGGCTCCTGCGCTGTACCCTCAGTGCCGATCTTGGAAAAAAGTGGGAAGTCCTGCATCGCTCCAACAGTGATTTAGGGGGTTCTGGGCGTGGAGAGCAGTAATGTTGGCCTGAGAAAAGTGCCACGTCAGGGAGGTGCAGTGGGGCCCGATGCCACCCGCCACTGTCCCTGCTCTTGGCAGCTGTCTAGATGGAACCCCAACTGCCCACAAACCCTATGCTACTTAAGTTCGGTAACAGTGTGGTAAGACAAAGCCACGAATCAGGATCCAAAAGAATAACCAGGAGCAAGCAAAGAGTCAAACACAGGAGGTCACGCGGTACAGAATCAGAAGTCAAACACGAGGTCAAGAGACAGGCCAAGGTCAGGTAAACTGTAGTCCATATACAAACAAAGGTAACAGGTAGATAGCAAAGGATAACCTTTCTCTGGCAACAACAGACAGGAGTGTGCAGGTTTAAATGAGGCACCCGGACCCCGCTCCAGCAGCCAATTGGTGCGGCCTCCGGGCCCTCCTATTGGCCAGTGCGACACACCCTCTGACCTGACTAGCAGCGGAGCTGTCACTCCTAGATTCAACAACCTGGCTTCTCCCTGGCTGTGTCGACTGGCCAGAAGGATTAACCCCTTGCAGCACCTTGCTGTTCCACAGCGGAACGTGCACCGTGACAACAGCGTTAACAAATATTCCATATAAAAAATTATTTTTCTACTCCTATTTGTCACTTGCAAAGTATAGGAATTAAAGAACACTGTTGATTTGCTGTCAGGGCTCTTCCTTAAGACCCCAATTCACAGATATTCCATATAAAATATTATGTTTATAATCCTATTTGCCGGTTTAAAAAGTATAGGCATTTAAGAACACTGTTGATTTGCTGTCAGGGTATCTTCCTATAAACCCCTTCACAGAATATTTGCATAGAAAAAATTATATTTCTACTCCAATTTGCCATTCAAAAGTATGGGCATTTAAGAACACTGTTGATTTGCTGTTTTTGGGTACGTTCTTCAATAACAAAAGTGAAAAACTTTACTTTTTTTTAATATTTATCTTTTTGAACATGGAGTGAACTAGAGGTGGTAAGCGAGCAAAGAGGGACATAGGGCATGGAGCTAGAGGTACGAGACAATGCACTCCTTCCAGTGCTCCGGACAACACAGAAGTGAGCACATTGTCAGTTCCAGGAACATCAGGCCTGTCATCGCTTGATCGGCTCCCTGTACATCTGATTACTGAAGAGAATCGCCAATCTGTTCTTCAGTGGTTAACGCAATCTGCATCAAGTGGTTTTACCTCCTCGTTCTCTCAGTCACGGCCACATACGTCATCATCATTGTCATCATAAGTTCAACCTGAAGCAAACACAGCCCAAATGTCACCCAATGTACAGACCACTGTGGATAATCCATACTCTGAAGACCTCTTAGATGACACCATACAGTTGAGGTCTGAAAGCATTTCAGAAGATCAAGAGGTCAAAGAGGATGATTGCGTCTCCTGTGATGCCCAATCGCTGATGCCCTCAGAGGAGGAGATGGAAGTCGGTCCGTCAGAAGAAATATCATGTGGTCAGTGGTGCTTCGCAGTGCCTGTGGCTTCTAGCCCGCATCTTGAGGATGTAGACTGTCAGCAACAGGAAGTCATCTGTGATGATGATGATTACATTGCGGATCCAACGCGGTATTTTCAGCAACAGCTGGCGAGCGCATAATTAGTGAAGGAGGAGGATGACGGGGTAGTGTCAGTGCGGGTCCGGCCTCAGAAAGGGAGAGGGCGGTCGCACAAGTCCGCTGACATTAATCCGCCAGCCATGGTCAGTGGTGGCAGCAGGAACACTGCTACCAGTTTTTGTCCGTCAAAGAGGTCCCGGACCTGTGAAGCCTGGGCCTTTTTCAATCAAGCCTCAGATTTGCGACCGATGTCATATGCCGGATGTGCCTTCAACACTTCAGTAGAGGAAACAATCTAAAAACTTTGACTACCACCAGCATGAACAGGCACATGCATGTAAAGCATGAATTGCTTTGGAAGAGTCACTTGGAGAAAAAAAGCTACAGAGGTCCTGGGCTTCCAGTGACCTCTTATGCCGCCTCCTCCTCCACCATGTCCAAACCCCGGCGGTCCTCTGCTGCCATTGTGCCAGAGCAGCATCGGCAAGTACCATCCCCAGTCCCAGACACTATAGGCCAATTCCCACCGCCAGCAACACAGTCTACACTTTCCCCTTCCAACAGTCTGACCTGCATGCCGTACAGTAGCCAGTCCGGCAGCCAGCCTTCTGTGTACCCTCTGGTGATGGGTCTCAGGCTCAGCGGACACTCTTCCATACTGCAGAATCCTGATCCTCAACCTCCACGGGTAGCATCATGTGCCAAGGGAAACCAGGCCGTTTAGAAATTGATGTGTCTTGGAGACTGTCAACACACAGGTCCAGAGCTGTGGACGGCTGTGTGCACTGAGACCGATCAGTGACTGGGTACTAAGAACCTGGCGCCAGGCAATGTGGTGTGCGTCAACAGGAGAAATGTCATCCTTAGGATCGGTAGACTTACGCACATCGCTTGCCTGGCACACGTCTTGAACCTGGTTGTGCAGAAATATCTCAAGCGCTACCCAGGTCTTGACTGTCTGCTGAGGAAGGCTTGAGTTCTTAGATCACACTTCTGGCATTTGCCCCATGCTTCAGCACGACTGGCAGCGTTGTAGCATCATCTGGGCCTCCCCGCCAACCGTCTCATTGTTGACATGGCAAAACATTGGATTTCCACTTGTCACATGCTCCAGCGATTGTGGCAGTAGCATAATGCCATTATGCAGTACGAAGTGTCGCATGGCCTCACTAGCAGTGCTGCGGACCTAGGGGTGTTGAGCCATAGATAGTGGAGGCAGGTGAAGGATCTCTGCAACATCCTTACGAGTTTTGAAGACGCAATCAAAATGGTTAGTCAGGACAATGGCATTGTCAGCAAGACCATTATGATCATATCTTTACTGGAACAAGCGTTAGACTCTCTGCGGTAGCAGGGCTCGACAGTGCTGGAGGAGGACGAGGTGGATACAGAGCTAATGATGAGCAATTATGTCGACTATCGCCATCGGGTCGATGGTCGATATCGTCAATTATCATGCCGATATCCGATAGTCGATAATAGATTATCGCCGATGACCATTAAAGTCTATGGGAGAGGAACAACACCTTCATTCTTACACCCAAACAGGGCTGGAGAAGCGGAAAAAACATCCACAAAAAGTCAAATGGATACGTGCTACAACTTAGGCAACACACTTATGTGAAAAAAAGACACAGACCATTCACTATCCCTGTCTTGTACCACAGCAGGGACCCTTAAACCCTGCATGACCCACAAATTAAAAAGTGCCAGAAGGCAGTATTATTTGAACCATCATTTTACTTGAACTGGACATTGATTATCCATTTCCTGGGCCACAGCATGAGCCCCGAACCTGCATGACACCCAGATTAAAAAAGTGCCGGAAAAAGGAGTCTTTTAACTACCATTTTAGTTGAACTGGACATTGACTATACTGTCCTGTACCGCAGCATGACCCTCAAACCTGTCTGACCCACAGATTAAAAAGTGCCAGAAAAAGGAGTTTTTCAACCACCATTTTAGTTGAACTGGACATTGACTATACCTGTCCTGGGCCACAGCATGAGCCCCAAACCTGCATGACCCCCAGATTTAAAAAGGAGCTGGAAAAAGGAATCTTTCAACCACCATTTTAGTTGAACTGGACATTGACTATACCTGTCCTGGGCCACAGCATGAGCCCCAAACCTGCATGACTCCCAAGTTTAAAAAGTGCCAGAAAAAGGAGTCTTTCAGCCACCATTTTAGTTTCACTGGATATAGACTATCCCTGTCCTGGACCGCAGCATGACCCTTAAATCAACATGACCCACAGATTAAAAAGTGCCGGAAAAAGGAGTCTTGACTGGGAGGACGAGTAGGTAAGACTGCTGGCTGCAGGTTGCATTAAACACAGAATAACAGATTGGCGACGCTGTTCGTTACTGAGATTCACAGGGCCCTGACCCAGCGATGACAGGCCTGACGGTCCTGCAACCGACGATCTGCTGGCTTGCGTGTTATCGGCAGCACTGGAAGCAGCACCTTCTCTCGTACCTCTATCTCCATGTCCTACACCCCTCTTTGCTCGCTTACCACCTGCATTTCGCGCCATGTTCAGAAAGATAAAAATTTAAGAAGGTATGGAAGAGTTTTTGACAGTCTCTTATTGAAAGACGCAAATCACAGCTATTCTTAAATCCCTCTAACTTCCTACAGCCAACTAGGATTAGAAACAGAATTGTTTCTAGCAAATACATATGAAATGGCAGAACCGTAAGACAAAATCACCAGTGTTCATCCTTCAGTCCCAGGGATTTACAACTGCCCAGTAGTAGTAGGGATTGATAGTTTTCAACAAAATATCATACAAGTGCGCTAGCTTCGCCAAACTGAGATTTAACGAGTGCAATAAAACTGTTCAGAAGTTAAACGGATGAGAAATTGCGTTTTTTGCAGCAATGACAAATGAGAAAAGTTGCTAGAAAATTGTTCTATCAGAATTGTCGTACAACGTGGCTGGAAATAAACAAGCTGAGGGCTCAGGTGGCAACATCAGTGACAGAGTGTGGAGGTCACGGCAGCGGCCACAGCAGCATGAGGTCAGACAGTGGCACAATGACATTCTGGAGGTGGCAAAAACAGGAGTTGGCCACAGAGTGGCACAATGACACAGTGTGTAGGTCATGGCAGCAGCCACAGCAGCAGCATGAGGTCAGCCAGTGGCACAATGACATTCTGAAGGTGGCAAAAACAGGAGTAGGCCACAGAGTGGCACAATGACAGAGTGTGGAGGTGACGGCAGGAGCAACAACAGCAGCAGCAGAATGAGGTCAGAGAGTGGCACAATGACACAGTATTGATGTTACGGATAGAGATGGGCGAGTTTCTCAAAAATTCGGTTTGGTCACTTCGTCGAATTTCCCGACAAAAATAAATTCGGTCCGAATTACTTCGGGACGAAACGCGTTGAAAAACAGCTATTTTCAGGCTGCACAGAGCTTGCAGGGTGCTGTATAACGTGCCATGCTTAAATATGCAGAGGGAGCTTGGTTTGGTCTTCATACAATGTTGTGTTTTATTATGTCACGCAGATGACTGCCGCCACTCTTAGAATCGCTTCACTATAAAATTCCCTGAGCACTTATGAGGGCAAAACTGACTAAAAAGCTGAAGCAGGAATGTAGCCTGATAAAGTCATGCCAGCAAAAGCTGGAAAAAAACAAGCTGAGAGGTCAGGTGGCAACATTAGTGACAGAGTGTGGAGGTGACGGCAGCAGCCACAGAATCAAGAGGTCAGACAGTGGCACAATGACATTCTGGAGGTGGCAAAAACAGGAGTAGGCCACAGAGTGGCACAATGACAGAATGTGGAGGTCACGGCAGCAGCAGCATGAGGTCAGACAGTGGCACGATGACATTCTGGAGGTGGCAAAATAGTAGTAGGCCACAGAGTGACACAATGACAGAGAGTGGAGGTGACGGTGGCAGCAGCATGAGGTCAGACAGTGGCACAATGACACAGTGTGGAGGTCAAGGCAGCAGCAGCATGAGGTCAGACAGTGGCGCAATGAAATACTGGAGGAGGCGTAAACTGGAGTAGGCCACAGAGTGGCACAATGACACAGTGTGGAGGTCACGGCAGCGCAGCATGAGGTCAGACAGTGGCACAATGACATTCTGGAGGTGGCAAAAACTGGAGTAGGCCACAGAGTGGCACAATGAAAACAGTGTGGAGGGTCACGGCAGCAGCAGCATGAGGTCAGACAGTGGCACAATGACAATTCTGGAGGTGGCCAAAAACTGGAGTAGGCCACAGAGTGGCACAATGACACAGTGGGGAAATGTCACGGCCCAGAAACGGGCAGCAGCAGCATGAGGTCATAGAGTGGCACAATAAAAAGAGTGGGAAAGGGTTGCATTACCAGTCCCTGGTAAAGATGGTTGGTGGCAGATGGAGAAATTTTCAGCAGATGTGGCTTTCAGGGCGGGTGGCAGCATCAGAACAGTGGTGAGGCAGGTATTTTTGAATCCAGACTCATTTCTCACAGTTTGGGTGAGGTGTCATGGCTAATGTAGTCTGATGCCTAAGACATTGGTGTGTGGAAATCATGGCCGATCCACGCCTGATTCATCTTGACAAAGGTCAGTCGTTCCACATTTCCCGAGGACAAGCGGGTTCTCCTTGGGGTAACGATGGCCCCCCCGCACTGAACACCCGCTCTGATGCCACACTACTGGCCGGGCAGGACAGCTTCTCTACTGCAAACTCGGCAAGTTGTGGCCACACATCCAGTTTGGCTGCCCAGTACTCCAGCGGATCTTCTAACTGGGGTGGCAGAGTGCTGTCCAAATAGGCCACCACCTATTGGTTCAGGACGGGTTTCCAGGTCCTGCTGCTGCTGGCGACTGCCCTCCTCACTAGGCGGGTGAAGGACGCTGCTCATCAGTGACTGCAGACTTAGGTTGCTGCTGATGGAGCTGGTACTGCTCCTACACCCCCGCCTGCCCCCAGCCGCCGCGGCAGTTGTACGTGAGTGCTGAGGAACCCACCGGTCAGACCTGTCAGAGGAGGGACGATGCCGCACATAGGCAGCGGCCAACTGACTACAGAGGATTTCTCTATAGTATTTGAGTTTGTCCTCCCTCTCAGCAGCTGGGAAAAAGGCTCCCATTTTGGACCGGTAGCGAGGGTCCAGTAGGGTGGAGAGCCAGAAGTCATCCCTCTGCCGGATGCTGACTATTCGGCTGTTACTAGCCAGGCAACTCAACATGCTGCGGGCCATCTGCACAAGTGACTCCGAGGGGCTCGCTGCCTCCATCTCAGCTGTCTACTGCCACGGTGCTTGCGGGTCATCTGCCTCGTCTTCCTCATCTCCATCTACCTCCTCCAGCTGGTCCTGCTCCTCTTCTCTTGTCACCTGGGTAGAAAATCCACTCATTTCACCAGACAATGCTTCTGCTCCAATGTCCTCCTCCTCCTCCTCCAGTTCAGTCCCCACCGGACTCATGTGGCCGCGAGATGTAGTCGCCACTAGTGATGAGCGATTACGTTAACTATCGTCATCGGATCGATAAGCGTTTTCGGCAATTATCTCAACGATTTACGATAGTCGATAATAGATTATCGCCGATGACCATTAAAGTCTATGGGAGAGGAACAACACCTTCATACTTACACCTAAACAGGGCTGGAGAAGCTGGAATTAACATCCACAACAGTCAAATGGATACGTGCTACATCTTAGGCAACACACTTAGGTTATAAAAGCCACAGAAAAAAAATCAGGATCCATTCACTATCTCTGTCTTGTACCACAGCATGACCCTTAAACCTGCATGACCCACAAATTAAAAAGTGCCAGAAGGCAGTATTATTTGAACCATCATTTTACTTGAACTGGACATTGACTATCCCTGTCCTGGAACGCAGCATGACCCTTAAACCTATCTGATTAAAAAAGTGCCAGAAAAAGTAGTCTTTTAACCACCATTTTAGTTGAACTGGACATTGACTATATCTGTCCTGGAACGCAGCATGACACTTAAACCTGCATGGCCCACAGATTAAAACGTGCCGGAAAAAGGAATCTTTCAACCACCATTTTAGTAGAACTGGACATTGACTAGACCTGTTCTGTACCACAGTACGACCATTCAACCTGTCTGACCCCCAGATTAAAAAGTGCCTGAAAAAGGAGTCTTTGAACCACCATTTTAGTTGACCTGAACATTGACTATGCCTGTCCTGGACCGCAGTAGACCATTAAACCCGTCTGACCCACAGATTAAAAAAATCCGGAAAAAGGGGGTCTTTCAACCACCATTTAAATTGAAGTGGACATATGACTATACCTGTTCTGTACCACAGTATGACCATTAAACCTGTCTGACCCACAGATTAAAAAGTGCCTGAAAATGGAGTCTTTGAACCACCATTTTAGTTGAACTGGACATTGACTATGCCTGCCCTGGACCGCAGTACGACCATTAAACCTGTCTGACCCACAGATTAAAAAGTGCCGGAAAAAGGAGTCTTTCAACCACCATTTTAGTTGAACTGGACATATAACTAAACCTGTTCTGTACCACAGTATGACCATTAAACCTGCATGACCCGCAGATTAAAAAAGTGCCGGAAAAAGGAGTCTTTGAACCACCATTTTAGTTAAACTGGACGTTGACTATACCTGTCCTGGGACAAAGCATGAGCCCCAAACCTGCATGACCCCCAGATTTAAAAATACCGGAAAAAGGAGTCTTTGAACCACCATTTTAGTTGAACTGGACATTGACTATACCTGTTCTGTACCACAGTATGACCATTAAACCTGCATGACCCCCAGATTAAAAAAGTGCCGGAAAAAGGAGTCTTTGAACCACCATTTTAGTTGAACTGGACATTAACTATATCTGTCCTGTACCGCAGTATGACCATTAAACCTGTCTGACCCACAGATTAAAAAGTGCTGGGAAAAGGAGTCTTTGAACCACCATTTTAGTTGAACTGGACATTGACTATGCCTGTCCTGGACCGCAGTATGACCATTAAACCTGTCTGACCCACAGATTAAAAAGTGCCGGAAAAAGGAGTCTTTCAACCACCATTTTAGTTGAACTGGACATATGACTATACCTGTTCTGTACCACAGTATGACCATTAAACCTGTCTGACCCACAGATTAAAAAGTGCCGGAAAAAGGAGTCTTTCAACCACCATTTTAGATGAACTGGACATTGACTATATGTCCTGGGCCACAGCATGAGCCCCAAACCTGCATGACCCCCAGATTAAAAAAGTGCTGGAAAAAGGAGTCTTTGAACCACCATTTTAGTTAAACTGGACATTGACTATACCTGTTCTGTACCACAGTATGACTATTAAACCTGCATGACCCCCAGATTAAAAAAGTGCCAGAAAAAGGAGTCTTTCAACCACCATTTTAGTTGAACTGGACTTTGACTATACCTGTACTGTACTGCAGTATGACCATTAAACCTGTCTGACCCACAGATTAAAAAGTGCTGGGAAAAGGAGTCTTTGAACTACCATTTTAGTTGAACTAGACATTGACTATACCTGTCCTGGACCGCAGTATGACCATTAAACCTGTCTGACCCACAGATTAAAAAGTGCCGGTAAAAGGAGTCTTTGAACCACCATTTTAGTTGAACTAGACACTGACTATACCTGTTCTGTACCACAGTATGACCATTAAACCTGCAAGACCCCCAGATTTAAAAACTGCCAGAAAAAGGAGTCTTTGAACCACCATTTTAGTTGAACTGGACATTGACTATACCTGTCCTGGGTAACCTACATCTGTTCAAGTCTTCCTGTACCTCCCTTGTACAATTCAGAGGAATATTTGTATCAGCTATTTTGTACATGCAAGTTTTTTAGTAGTTTAATTCTAGAAAATACATTTTTAAAATAGGATGGAATCCCACCACGTCTTTCTTTCTCTTTTTTTTAATTGTATTAAATGGGTTGTCTCACTACAGGCGGCCTTTGCCTGCGCCAAATTGAACAAAACCTAATTAAATTGTGTACGGATAATAAAACGTGGTTTTTGCACCTATAAATACACCTGCGGTGAATAGCAAAGTTCTGTATCCTATTGTGAGTACAAAGTGGGTCGTTGAACAAAGCTGGGCTGCACCAACGTGAACAAAACCTAATTAAATTGTGTACAGATAATAAAACGTGATTTTTGCACCTACAAATACACCTGCGGTGACTAGAAAAGTTATGTATCCTATTGTAAGAACAACGTGAGTCTTTGAACAAAACTGAGCTGCGCCAAATTGAAAAAAAACTAAATAAATTGTGTACAGATAATAAAAGGTGAGTTTTGCACCTATCAAATACACCTGCAGTTACTAGAAAAGATCTGTATCCTAATATAAGTACAGGCTGCACAAAATACAAGCTAATATTTCACCAAAAACTGGCCAAAAACTGTTAATAAAAACCCATTTCAATGCAGGGTCAAAGCAGAGTCTGGGCTGCACAGTATCCACTCTCCTTTCAAAAGCCTGCCTGCCAGCCTGTCTGTCTGTGTTCGCCCGCAACTCCCCCCCCCACCCCGCGACAGCTGTACCGCGCTAGATGCGCCATTAAAATTAAGAGCCTAAGAAACTAAAAACTGAAAATCTCTAATCTACCTAAGTTCTAATGTTCACAGCTAAAAGCATAGTTGTCTGTGTGAACAAAGAGAACAGTTTCGCTGAGCTATTTTGAGAGAGACCGAGCACACGTAGTGCTCTTGTGATACACAGACACACACTGATGCTGAACAGGAAGGGCTGTTCTACGTAAAACGAGGTCATGTGATTTTTTCAGCAAATCAGAACCATACACATCCCAGTCATGACGTCGCACACCCAGCTCACCCTGCTCTTTTCTCTAAGCTGATTTGCTGGCCGCCAAAATGACAGGAAGCGCCGAAAATGGAGCGATATTAATAGATTATGCGGAGATTTTAACCTAAATTATCGCGTTCAAATCCGATCAACATAAAAACCGTGCCAATTTCAACTTTGTCGATAATAATTGCTCAACACTAGTCGCCACTTCTCCAGTCCCCTGCCCAGACAGATTTTTCAGCATCTGTTGCAGGACATGAAGCAGTGGAATGACGTTATTCATCCCCTAGTCCTGGCGACTGACAAATAACGTCGCCTCCTCGAATGGCCTCAGCAAACGGCAGGTGTCACGCATGAGCTGCCACTGGCTGACATCAAAGTTACACAGGGATGTACTCCTGCCCCCTAGATAATCAAAAAATTCGTTAATGGCCTTTCTCTGTTCATACAGTCGGTCCAACATGTGCAGGCTGGAATTCCAAAGGGTGAAAACATCGCATATCAGAGTGTGTTGGGGAGACCGCTCTGCCGCTGCAACTCGAGGAGGGTGTTCCTGGCTTTGTAGGAATGAATGAAGTGCATGCACAGTTTCCTGGCCATTTTCAGAATGTTCTGAAGATCGGTGGAAGACTTCAGGAACCTTTTCACAACCAGATTGAACACGTGCGCCATGCAGGGAGCATGGACCATCCCTCCTCAATGCAGTGCGGACACCATGTTCATCCCAATTTTCCATCACGATGGTTCACCAGTTGGAGCAGAGAAAGCCACACATCGATTTCTTGCTGCATGATGCGGAGCAGTTCCTCCCCTGTTTGACTTCGTTCGTCGAGGCAAGCCAGGTGTAGAACTGCGTGACACCGCTGTGCCTTACACATGTGGTATGATGGAGCAGCACTTGTGGAGGCTGAGATGATGGTTGTGGTGGAGGAGGAGGAGGCAGACATTGGCGCAGGAGCCGCAGTTTGACACGTGGAGGAGAAAGCGGCGTCTCCTGTCCAAGTTGTTGGTGTGCCTGGGCAGGAAGCACATTCACCCAGTGGGCCGTAAAGGACATGTACTGGCCCTGACCGTAGTTACAGTCTCAGACGTCCGTGCTACCATGAACCTTGGAAAAAAACCGATAAGCTCAAGAACTGGCCCACCTTCTGTTCTTCATATTTGTGAAGTGCTGGTACTCGCCTTTTTGAAAAGAAATTAAGGTTTGGAACTCTCCATCTCGGCTCGGCACAAGCCATTAGTTCTCTGAACAGTGCAGAGTCCACCATTTGGAAAGGGAGGGACTGCAGTACCAACAACTTGGACAGGAGCACGGTCAGCTTCTGCACCTTAGGATGGTTGGACGCATACTGTTGTCTCTTTGCAATCGCCTCGTTGAACGACTGCTGGCGCCATGAGTAGCGAGGAGCAGGAGCATCGGGACCGGGAGATGATGTCAAAGAGAAACAGCTCCCTTCTGCAGAGGGGTGCAGCCTTGACTGGCTGCAATGGCATGCATGCCACTGGGCGCTGCTGCTGCTGTTGCTGCGGCGCCAGGATGGACCACCACATCTGAGCCACGTTTCTCCCAGGCCACCGGATGGTAACGATGCATGTGTTGACGCAGGGCCGTGGTGCCAACGTTAGCTCCCTGGCCACGCTTCACTTTCTGCACACAGATTCTACATAAACCCATATTCGGCTCCTCCGGTGTCTTAGCAAAGAATTGCCACACCGCCGAGTATCTGATTTTACCGCCAATGCTCCGCACTGAGTGACTACTGCCGCTGCCTCACTGAGCCCATGTGCCGCTACTTTCTTGGACCTGCGTAGCGGGTTTTCTACCCTGTGGCCGCTTGGCTCCCGACCTCAAACTGATGCTAACCTGCTGAATCACCGCCACACAACCCACTTGCTGGCTGTGCCGCTGCCTGACGCCCAAGCTGACGTCCTCTTCTCCTGACGATGATTAAGCCCTTGCTTCACTGGGCCCTCCCAAAGGGTGCGGTGGGCTACATCCTCATAAATTTTTGTGTTTCATCGTCACTGCTTTCCTCATCCCGGTCTTGGTATCCCAGAGGCTAACCCCTCAAAACATGACCTCCAATGCCACTCTTCACATCTACACTTTGCCGCCTACTGCAAGAAGCAGGGGATATTGGCCCCATTTCTTCGCTGCCAAGTACTGTTTACTGCCCTCCTCAAATTGTTCATCCTCGCTATATAGTGGCGCTGAGCCCAGACCACATAGTAGATCCTGGCTGGGGAAAAACCGGATGGGACAGAGGCGGGTTGAGGACAGGTGAGGGCCCCCTGACCCGCTCCTGGCCATGCCAACTAAGGGTTGTGTCTGACGTTCCCACCGACTCTTGGCTGGGGTTGTCAGGTGTCATCTGGGGGGAAGGGGATGACCTAGTCCACCAATCCAGAACCATTGGTTGCTGAACAACATACGGCCGCTAGATACACCAGGCAGTTGTGGCCTCACCGAGTGACCCCTGCCTGCGACGTCCCCTTGCGTGCTGCGACCTGGGCCTGCTCCAGGAATGTTTGTGCCACTGCCCACTCGCAGGTGAAAAGCCTGCCACCTCTCTGTTTGACATACTGTTTGTTCTAAAATGTACAGACACTGTTTGATGAAGATATCTGTATATGATAAATACACACTCTGTATTTGACTCCAAATGAACCCACTAAAAAAGCTTGGGGGAACCCTTGGATATAAAAATTTCGCTCCACAAATGGGCAGGGAAAATTTTACTTGTATGTGCCGTTTTAAAAACACTGTGAATTTTACTGAATATAAAAGCACAAACAGGCTTAATTAACCTACGGATATGAATTATGCTACAGAATTTCTTCTTTGGCAGTGAAAAAGAATGTTTCTTTTACTAAGTACAACTGCAGAAAAATACTAGTTAGCCCTTGGATGTAAATTGCGCAAAAGAAATGTGCTGCCAACAATTACCAGCTTTGTAGCTTGTTAAAACGGCGTGTATTTTATGGAACAAAACAACAGAAAAACTTGTAATTAACCTTCGGTTATGAATAATGCTAAAGGCAAAATTTCTTCTTTGGCGGTGAAAAAGTACCTTTCTTTTACTAAGTACAACTGCAGAAAAATACTTAGTTAACCCTTGGATGTAAATTGTGCAAAAGAAATGTGCTGCCAACAATTACCAGCTTTGTAGCATGTTAAAATGGCGTGTATTTCACAGAAAACAACAAAAAAACTTGTAATTAACCTTCGGTTATGAATTATGCTACAGGCAAACTTTCTTCTTTGGCGGTAAAAAAGAACGTTTCTTTTACTAAGTAAAACTACAGAAAAATACTTAGTTAACCCTTGGATGTAAATTGCGCAAAAGAAATGTGCTGCCAACAATTACCAGCTTTGTAGCTTGTTAAAACGGCGTGTATTTTATGGAACACAACAACAGAAAAACTTGTAATTAACCTTCGGTTATGAATTATGCTACAGGCAAAATTTCTTCTTTGGCGGTGAAAAAGAACATTTCTTTTACTAAGTACAACTGCAGAAAAATACTTAGTTAACCCTTGGATGTAAATTGTGCAAAAGAAATGTGCTGCCAACAATTACCAGCTTTGTAGCATGTTAAAATGGAGTGTATTTTACAGTACACAACAACAAAAAAACTTGTAATTAACCTTCGGTTATGAATTATGCTACAGGCAAACTTTCTTCTTTGGCGGTAAAAAAGAACGTTTCTTTTACTAAGTAAAACTACAGAAAAATACTTAGTTAAACCCTTGGATGTAAAAATTTCGCAAAAGAAATGTTTCTGCCAACAATTACCAGCTTTGTAGCTTGTTAAAACGGCGTGTATTTTATGTAACACAACAACAGAAAAACTTGTAATTAACCTTCGGTTATGAATTATGCTACAGGCAAAATTTCTTCTTTGGCGGTGAAAAAGAACATTTCTTTTACTAAGTACAACTGCAGAAAATACTTAGCTAACCCTTGGATGTAAATTGCACAAAAGAAATGTGCTGCCAACAATTACCAGCTTTGTAGCGTGTTAAAATGGCGTGTATTTTACGGTACACAACAACAAAAAAAAAAAACTTGTAATTAACCTTCGGTTATGAATTATGCTACAGGCATAATTTCTTCTTTGGCGGTGAAAAAGAACGTTTCTTTTACAAAGTACAATTGCAGAAATATACTTAGTTAACCCTTGGATGTAAATTGCGCAAAAGAAATGTGCTGCCCAACAATTAACCAGCTTTGTACGTGTTAAAATGGCGTGTATTTTACAGAACACAACAACCCGAAAAACTTGTAATTAACCTTCCCGGGTTTTGAATTATGCCCACAGGCAAAGTTCCTCTTTGGCGGTTTAAAAAGAATGTTTCTTTTAGTGACCCACAACAGCAGAACAACGCTTAATTAACCCCTGGATCTAAATTGCACAAAATAAATGAGCAACCAAAAATTAGGTGGTATTTGGATTGTAAAAACGTTGTTTCTTTAACTGAATACAACAGCAACAGGCATAGATAACCTTTGGATATTCAATGTGCTGAAGAACTGAGCAGATAGCATTAAAATGTATATGCAGCTGAATTGGACGCACACTGGACTTCAGTTCCAATACCCCACAAAATCAGAAATTTGAACATAAGGACGAGCTGTTTACACCCCCCCCCAAAAAAACCCCCGTATAAAAGTGAAATTCCTAATATAGATATCAAAGTAAAGGTTTTGGGCGAAACGATTCTAACGAAGTGGAATTCGTTTTTTGAGTTTTCAGGGAAAAATTTGGTTTTGAAAAAAGGGCGAACTTTGGGTACCCTTTGGGGAAAAGAAGTGTGTTTTGATTGATTTAAAAAGGGTTGCGAAACACATGGCGCTACAAGGGGGAAAGCACTCTTGGGGGGGAAGAAGGGCATAGCCGCATTTACATGTGCAGAGGGAAGCCAAAACAGAGACCGAGGGAAAACTGTGAAAGTCACCTGACAATAAAAAGTCCCGGGCGCGCCCCTGGGAGCTCACACTCCCCCTTTACTGTACTGATCCCGGGGGGAAGGGCTGCCACCGGCCCGATAGCTTTACTGAAGAATTTTATTTTTATTTTAGCGATTTCTTGTGGGGGGTTTTCAGCTTGTCTCAGAGATTGTTCCCCTTTTAAAATTTTTATTTCTAATTTTTTGGGGGGATTTGATCTGAATTTCCCGTGTTGCAGTCCACTGCAGCGCATATAATTCAAAATCCAAGTGGGTTTAAGCCCCGTTCCTGTTTTTAAATTCCCTTTAAAGAAACAGCGTTTTTAACCCCTTAAAAAATACCAACCCTTTATTTTTTGGGTTTGGCTCAAATTTTATTGCGAATTTTAACATAGGGTTTTTTTAAAGGGGTTTGTTTTGGCTGGTTTTTTTCTGACCCCAAGAAACGGGCTTTTTTAAGGCCCCAAAAAAAATATAAATTTTCCTGTAGGGCCCAATTCACAAGCAAAGGTTAATTACAAAATGTATCTCTTTTTTGTGTGGGGTTGAAAACACACCCCAAATTTTAAAAAACGCTACAAAGGGAAATAAATTTTTTGGGGGTCAATTTTTTGGGCAATTTATATTTCCAAGGGGTTAATTAAGCTTGTTTTTTCTGGGGGGCTGACCCCAAAAAAAACCCCTTCTTTTCAACGCCCAAAAAATTTTTAAAAATTTTTTCCCGTAGCCTAATTCACAAACAAAGGGTTAAAATTTCAACTGTATCTTTTTTTGTGTGGCGTTTTTAAAAAAACGCAAATTTTTAACACGTACAAAGCTACTTGTTTGTTCGGCTCAATTCTTTGGGGGCTTTACATCCAGGGTTAATTAAGCGTTTTTTTTTTGCTGGTGTGCTTTTCCCCAAGAAACCTCTTTTCAAACGCCCCAAAAAATAAATATTTTTTCCCGTAGCCCAAATTTACAAGGGAAAGGGGGAAACAACTGTTTTCTCTTGTTGAGTTTGGGGTAAAAAACCCCCCAATTTTAACACGCTTCAAACTATAAATTTTTTGGGGGTCAATTCTTTGGCCAATTTACTTCCCGGGGTTTAATTAAGCGTTGTTTTTGGGTGGTGTGCGACCCAAAAAAAAAACCGTCTTTTTCAACGCCAAAAATATAAAAAATTTTTTTACCCATTTCCCCAAAACAAAAAGGGTTTAAATTTTAAACGGGATCTTTTTTTTTTTTTTGTGGGGTTTGAAAAACCCGCAATTTTTAACCCCCTACAAAGCTAAAAAGGGTTTTGGGCTCAAATTTTTTTTGGGGCAAATTAAAACCCGGGGTTTAATTTTAAACGTTGTTTTGCCCGGGTGTGCGGGGGAAAAAAAAAAAACCCCACCAAAGGCCCGGGGGGAATCTCCGGGCAAAAAACCATTATTTGGCCATGGCCCGGGACGGGGAAACGCCCTTTTACCCGTTTTTCGCCCACCTTTTGTCCCCCTCCGGTTTTCCCCCGTCAAGGGAAAATAAGTGGGTCTAGGGCTCAAAACGCACTTTTTGGGGAAGGGATTTTTTAACAAATTTTGGGGGAGGGCATTTAGCGCTTTTTCTTGGGGAGCGAAAAAATGGGGGGGCCCAAAATCGCCCTGCTTCTTGCGTAGGCGGCCCAAAAATATAAGATTTTGGAGAGGGGCAGGGGGAAGGGCATGTTTTTGAGGTCCCTCGGAATTACCAAGGCCGGTGATTTAAAGGGAAACCCTAAGATTTAAAAACACAAATAATGGGGGTTTTAGCCCCCGCAATGGGGGGGGGGGAGGGCCCAAGGTCTTCATCTTCCCTCAGGAAGAGGGCGCAGCTTGGAAATCAGGCAGCAGCGCAGCCCAAAAGGGGGCCGTTTGGGGGGGGTGGGGGCAAACAGGAATTTTTAAACCCCGGGTTTAGGGCGGGAGCCCAAATGCCCCGGGGGGGAAAAAAAAACCCCCTTTTGCAAAGGGCCAAGAAAGATAGCCCCCAAAAAGGGGGCAAACGGAGGGGGAGCGGCGGGGAAATTGTCACGCAGGGGGCCCGGGGGCGTTTGGGGGTAAAAACCGGGTACTCGGGGTTGGGGGGAGTTTTTGCCTAAAACCCCGGAGGAGCCGAATTTTTGGGGGTTTGAGAATTGGTTGGGGGAAAAGTGAAGGCGGGGGAAGGGGTAACGGTTTGGAACCACGGGTGGAACAATGGCCCGGGTCACCATTCCGGGGGGCCTGGAGATTTCTTTGGGGCCAAATTGTGGTGGTCCATCCGGCCGTCGCGCCCCCATAGCAGCGGGGCCCAGGGGGCAAACCCTCCATTTCCGCCGTCAAGGCCTAAACCAATCTTTCAAAGGGAAAAGGGGTTTTTTTTGACAAAAATATTATCCCTGGGGAAACTCCGCCCCCCCACTCATGGCGCCAGCAGTCGGTTTTAAAAACGGGGGCCGATTGCCCAAAAAGGGAAAAACAAAATAGCTTTCCAAAACCCTTTTAAAAGGTTTCAACAGCTGACCAAGCCCTGTTTCCAAAATTGTTTTGGGACTTGCAGTTCCCTCCCTTTCCAAAAAGGTGGACCTGCACCGTTCAAAAAGAACTAATGGCTTTTTGGAGCCCAGATGGGAGAGTTCCAAAAAAGGCAATTTTTTTTCCAAAAAAAAGGAAAATACCCCCACTTCAAAAAATATGTAGAAACAGAAGGTGGGTCAGTCCTTGGGGCCCTTTTCGGTTTGTTCCAAAGGGGCAAACGTTTGCCCCGGGACGTTTTTGGGCTGTTAAAAACAAACCGGTCCCGGGAAAATACAATGTCCTATTTCGGCCCACCCGGGGGAATTGCGGCCCCCAGGCACAAAAAAACAAAATTGGACAAGGGGAAACCCCCTTTTTTCCTTCCCCCTTTGTTAAAAAAACTGCCTGCACCTGCCCAAAAGTTTGCCTTTCCCCCCCCCCTCCCCACCAACCACCCCTCAGGCCCCCTCAAAGTACTGCTCCCTCATACCACATTTTTGTTCTACACCTTTTGGCTTGCCTCGGGCAACGAAGTCACACAAAGGGGAGGAACTGCTCCGCGTAAAGCAGCAAAAAAATTGGAAAGTTGGGGGCTTTTTTCTCCCGCCAAAATGCAAAAACAGAACCCTGGGGACGGGGCAAAGGGAGGAACATGGGGGTCCCCGCTTTCCCCCGAAAGGGGGAAAGGTCCCTGAGCCCCTTTACATGGCCCCGGGTTAATTTGGTTTTGTGAAAAGGTTTCCCGAAGTCTTCCCCCGATTTTTTCAGAACATTTGAAAATGGTCAGGGAACTGTGATGCACTTTTTTTCCCTTTGTTTCAAAGTCGGAATTCCCAACCCCCCACGGAGTTTTTAAGGGGGGCAGGGAAAGGCCCCTCCCCCAACACACTCTGATATGCGAGTTTTCCCACCCCTGGGGAAATTCCCCGCCTGCACAAAGGGTTTTTCCGACCCGTATGAAACAGGAAAGGGCCCCCTTAACGATTTTTTTTATGTTCCCCGGCAGACAAAAAAATTTCCCCCTTTTTTTTGTTTAAATTTTAATGTCACCAATGGCCCGGGTCATGCGGGACACCGCCCTTTGTTTTAGGCCCCTTCGAGGAGGCGACTTTTTTTTGTCAGGTTTGCCAGGACTAGGGGGTGAAAAAACCCTAATTTTTCCCAACTGCTTCATGTCCCGGAAAAGATGCTGAAAAAAACTGTTTTTTTGGGCAGGGACTGGAGACTTTTGGGGAAATACAAAAAAAAGTGGCCACTAAAAAAATTTTCCTTGGGGTGGAGGGATGAAATGGAGGGGGGGAGGAGGAGGAATTGGAAACAGAATTATTGTCTTTTGAAATGAAGGGGATTTTTTACCCCGGTTTACAAAAGAGGAGGAGAGGGAAAAAGCTTGGGGAGGGTGGATGGAGATGAGGAAGGCGAGGGAGAATAAACCCCCCCGCACCGTTGGCATTATACCGTGGAAATTGGGGGCAGGGAACCCCCGGAGTCAATTTTGCAGGATGGCCCCCGCAGCATGAATTTTTTCCCGGCTAGTGACAGCCCCCAATAGCAAGCCTTTCCCGCCAAGAGGGATGCTTTTTTGGCCCTCCAACCCTATTGGACCCTCCTTTTCCTTCCAAAAAATTTTGGGGGGGCCTTTTTTCCCCGCTATTGAGAGGGGAAGACAAATCAAATTTTCTTTTGGAAAAATTCCTTTTGTTTGGGCCGCTGTATTTGGGGCGGGCATCGTCCCTCCCTTTTACAGGGCTTGGGCTTTGGGGGGGTTTCCCAGCACCAAAGTACTACTTTCCCCGGCGCTTGGGGGGAAATGGGGGGGGAAAGGGGCGTAAACCCGCTCCCCCCATAGTAACCTAAGTCTGGAGTCACTTTATGACAGCTTTTCCCTTTACCCCCCTAGTTAAAAGGGGGGCGTCGCCAGCCGCACAGCGGGCCTTTTGGGGCAGTTTCCCCCGAACCCCAACCGGTTTTTGGGCCAATTTGGGAAGCAACCTTTGCCTCCTCCCGTTTAGAAAACCCCCTGGGGCTTTCTGGGCCCGCCAAACTGGTTTATTTTTGGCCGCCAAAATTGGGCCGAGTTTTGCCAGTGGAAGAAGCTGTCCTGCCCGGCCAGTTGTTTGGCATCAGAGCGGGTGGTTTTTTTGGGCGGGGGGGCCCATCTTTTCCCCAAAGGGGAAACCCCCTTGTCCACGGGAAATGTTGGGGAAAGACTTTACCTTTGGAAAATTAAACAGGCGGGGGATCGGCCAAAGGGGAAAAACCACCAAACCCGCCTTTAAGGGGTGTCTGGGTTCAAAAATACCTTTTCCCACCAAATTTTTCTGATGGCGCCCAAAACCCACCTGATGCCACCCCAAACTGCCTGAAAAATTTTTCCTCTTTCCTACCCCCAAACCTTTACCAGGGACTGGTTTTTTGGGGGGCCCCCCCAACAAAAAAATCTTTCATTGTGCCCCTCTAAGACCTTAAAGCTTTCTGCTGCTTTTTGGGTGTTGCCCTGACCCCCAAAACTGTGTCACTGTGCCCACGGCCCCTGACCTCATGCTTTTCGGGGGCCCGTGACCCCCCCCTCCAATTAATTGTGCCCCCTGTTGGGTTTTTCCATGTTTTGCACCTTTTTTAGAATTTTCAAATTTTGCCAAATGCCTTGGGCCTCATACTTTTCTGCCCCGGGCCGTGAAATTTCCCCACTGGGTGATTTTTGGGGCCCCCTTCCCCTTTTTGGCCTAACAATGGGGTTTTTTTTCCCAACCCCCAGAATTTTCATTGGGGCCAATTTCCCCGAAATTCCCTGCTGCTGCTGTTTTTACCTCCAAAAATGTTTTTATTGGGGCCCCTCTTTTGGCCCCAATTTGTTTTGCCACCCTCCAAAAAATGTCCATTTGGGGGCAAATGTGACCTATGGGTGGGGCCTTAACCGTTTACCCCCGCCTCTCAAGGGGCCCTTGTTGGGCCCCTCTGGTGGGTTTCCTCCATTTTTTGGCCCCCCAAAAAATTCTTTTTGCCGACCCCCTGACCTTCATACTGTGCCGCCCCTGACCTTGCTCTCATCCCTTGTGCCACTCTGTGGCCTTTCCTCGTGTTTTGCCAACCCCAAAAAACCCGTTTTTGCCCCCTTTGCCGGAAACCCTGACCTTCCATGTGTGTGGCCCGCCCTCGTCCCCCATTTTCCCCAAAAACCCGGTTTACTAAGTTGCCCAAGGGCCAATTTGCTCTCCCCTTTTTTCCAGCTTTGCTGGGCCAAAAAATTTTTTTCAATATTTTCATTCCCCTTTTCCCCTTTGGGGTTTTTTGGGTTTAGATTTTGGGCCCCCTTAAAATGCCCCGGGGGAAATTTTTTAGTGAAGCCCTTTTTAAAAGCGGGGGGCATTTAAAAATCGGGTTTTTTACTTTAAAACACAACATTGTTTTTAAGGGCTAAATCCCGAAACCCCCCTCCCGCTTATTTAACATTGGCACCACATTCTTTCAGCAAACCCCCCAAAAGGGTCTGTGCAGGGGGAAATAGCTGCTTTTAAAAGCGAAATTTTCCCAAGTAGGTTTGAACGAAACTAATTTTTTTTTAATGAAAATTCGTCGAAGTTTTTCCGAAAAGAATTTTTGGGGAAATTCACCCCCATCTCTAATCATAAGCCGCAGCGGCGGCAAACACCTTCCCTACACAGCAACGGGGAGAGGATGTGAGCTGCCCCGCCGCCCCCCTTTTGGGCTTATATAGTTTCGGGCAGCATTTGAAAACCCCCGGAACTGGTTTGGCTTCAAACTTTGAACCCTGTTTTGTTTGCTACATCCTTTTTTCCTTCCCGACTTCTTTGCCCCCCTTTTAACGGCAATGGGTTCCCGCCATTTTGCAAATTTAAAAAAAACCCAATAAAAACCCCCTTGGTTTTTTCCCTTCACGCGAATCCCCAAAAATTTTTGACTTCATTCAGAAAACGAAGTTTTTTCCGGGGAAACTGAACGAAATCCACTTCGGGTTTGAATCAATTCGCCCAATTTTCTAGTTACCAACAAATTTCTGTAAATTTAAATTTTAAAAATACAAAGGTGGGTCTTTTTGGGAAAAAACTTTGGGGCCCCCACCAAAAATGAAATAAAAAATGGGGGTTTTAAAAAAATTTATAAAGGTTTTAAAACAAACATGTTTTTTTGCGCCTTTTTGAAAAACACCGGGGAAAAACTAGCAAATTTCTGTATTGTAATATAAAATAAAAAAGTTTGGGTCTTTTAACAAAAAATGGCCTGCGCCAAAAGTGAAAAACCCTAATTTTTGTTTTTTAGGATAATAAAAAAGGGGTTTTTTTCACACCCAAAAAAATACAACAGCAATTAAATAGCAATTTCTGTATCATAATATAAGTACAAAATGGGTCTTTTGAACAATAATAAGCTGCGCCAAAGGGGAAGAAACGTAATTTTAAAATTTTTTGTAAAGGATAATAAAAAGGTTGGGGTTTTTTTAAAAAATGAAATACAAAAAAGCAATTAAAATTTGCAATTTTTTGTATTTATATATTTAAATACAAGATGGGGCTTTTAAAAAAAAATGACCTCGCCAAAAGTGAAAAACCCCCTTTAAATTTGATTATGTACGGATAAAAAAAAGGTGGTTTTTGCACCAATTTAAATACAACAAACAATTACTTAAACAAAATTTCCCCTATCCTTTAAAATTTTAAATACCAAAGGGGGGTCTTTGAACAAAAATGGCCCCCGGCGGGCCCAAAAAAAAAACAAAAAACCCAATTAAATTTTGTAAAGTAAATTAAAAGATTGGGTTTTTTTACCATGGGAAAAACTTCTAGCAATTAATTTTGCAAATTTTTTTAAACGTAATAAAAAATTTTCAAGGTGGGGGGCTTTGAACAAAAAAAGTTACCCCCCCAAAGGGGTTTTAAAAAATCCCAATTTAAACTTTTTTGTACGGGTTTAAAAAAAAGGTGGTTTTTTTCACCTATGAAATACACCTGCAATAATAAAAATTTTCGTATCGTAATAAAGTACAAGGGGGTCTTTGAACAAAACTGTGCGCCAAATTAAAAAAAACCTAATTAAATTTTTTACAGATAATAAAAGTTTTTTTTGCCCCTAATACCCCTGCAGTTACACGAAAATTCTGCATCTTAATGAAGTACAAGGTGGTCTTTAAAAAAAACTGGGTTTGCACAAATAAAAGGTTACTCCCCCATAACGGGCCAAAACGGGTAAAAAAAACCATTTCAATGCGGGTTCAAAGCAGTCTGGCTGCACAATATATACTCCCTTCAAACCCCCTGTCTGTCTGTTTTCGTTTCCCCCTCCCCCCCCACCCCCACCCCTCGGGGCGGACGCGTAATCTTCTTTAAAATCTCAGCCTAACAAACAAGAACTGAAATTCTCAAATTACCTATGAAAATGTTACTGCTAAAAACTTTTTTTGCTTGAAACAAAGAGAACTTTTTCTCTGACGGCTGTATTGATGAGGAAACTAACAACTCCTGCTCTTATGAACACACTACACACTGAAAGAAAGGGGTTTCTTTGCAAAACAAGTCATGTGATTTTTTCCCCCAATAACAACCATACACATCAAGTCATGACTCGCCACCCAGCTCACCCGCTCTAAGCTCTAAGCTATTTGCTGGCCGCCAAAATGACAGAAGCGCCGAAAACCAAGTAAAGATTCTCACCTAAATTATCGCGTATCGAAATTTTTTGATCAACCTAAAAACCGTGCTGATTTCAACTTTGTCGATAAAAAACGCTCGTTTCCCCACACAAACCTTTCTCACCCGGGGGATGAAAGGGGCCAAATGTTTCCCAATTGTATCGTTTTTCTTTCGGTGGGGGTTTGAGGGGCCAGGGGGGTGCAGGACAGCATTCAGCTCACAAGTAGAGGGCATGACGCTACCAGGCCTGTGACGGGCAGGATGAGGGAAGCGGAGGAATGAATAGGCAGGGGGGACACCACCATACCGATTACCCTTCAGTGTTAAGAAATGGGACAGATTTCAGAGGGGGAGGAGGAAAAGAGGAGGAAGATCTGGTTTTTGTGCCCCCAACCCCCAAAGGCTTTTGGGGGGGTCCTGGAAGATCTCACAGATCTTTGGGGCTAAATTTCCACAACATGACCCCCATCAAAGCAACAAAAGAAAGGATTACTGGGGTGGCCACTTTTCTTGGTCCCGGGACAAAACAAAAAGGATCATTTTTCCCTTTCCCCACACAAAATGACGTAGAATGCAGGAATTTTGGGCAGTGCTCATTGACCAACTCAGACATCTGTTGCGTCTTTTTTTGTGAGCGATTTTTTTTCGCAAAGTTTAAATCGGCAAGGTTTTTTTTGGTGATCAAAATTTTCCCGAAACAGCGATAAATTTAAAGGGTTTAAAAACTGTGCACATCTTAAATCGCTCCTTTTTTTGCCGCTTCCTTTAATTTTTTGGGGGCCAGCAATCAATTACAGAAAAAGAGCAGGGAGAGTGTTGCCGTCATGACTGGGATGTTATGGTTGCGATTGGGGTGGAAAAATTACATGACCTCGTTTTACATAGAACACGTTTCCTGTTTCAGCCCCAGTGTCTCTCACTCTCAAGGGGTAGACCTGCGCTCTGCCGTGGCCAAAAAGCCAGCAAAAAAAGTCTTTTTTTTGCACGGAAATCTCTACTATTAGCTTATCCTTTCCCTTTAGTTTTGTTTTAAAATTTGGAAGATTTTTTTTGTAGTTACTAGAGAATTTTTAAAACAGCTCACCCCGTAAATTCACGGCGGGGGGAGGGGGGGGGGGGGCCCGCGGGGGAAAAACAGACAAGCCTATCTATAAAGAACACTTTAAAA
>JAODAL010035792.1:0-42521 GCA_025379985.1 Phyllomedusa bahiana
CACCTTCAAAAATAAAACCCAGCAAAAAAGGTTTTAAAAGTTGTTTGGGTAGGTGGGATTCATTTTTAAATAAGGAAATGTTGTGGAATTTTAGTTTAAAAAATATGGGAAATAGAGGTAGAAAGTAGGTATATAAAAAAGTTTTTAAGGAAATTTTTGGGTGGGGAAAGTGGTATAAAAAAAAATATGGGGACCACATAGAGGCAGAAAACCAGTCAGGTATAACCTAAACCCGCCATTAGAGACCCTAGAGGTAGACACCAGCTAAGGTTTTAACCAACAACACCGCATATAGAGCCCAATAGAGGCCCGAAAACCAGCTGGGTATAATACAACACCCCCCACATAGAGGTAGACACTTATAACCCTACAAAACGCCATAAGAGCCCCACATTGAGGCAACCCCAGCTCAGGTATAACCTAAACACACCATATAAGCCCAAAAAGAGACAACACCAGTCAGGAAAAACCTACAAAACCACCTTAGTACAATAGAGGTCAGAACCAGTCAGTAAAACCCCTACAACACCCCATATAGATCCACAGAGGCGGGACACCATCAGGTAAAACTAACCCCACCATATAGAGCCAATAGAGATCAGACCCAGCTCGGTTTAAAACCCCACAACATCCCTTTAAGAACCACATAAAAATTCAAACCCCGTCAGATATAACCCACAACATGCCATATAGGACCACATGAGGTCAGACCCCAGCTCAGGTACATAAATAAGTGAATACGCACTTATCCTATAGAAGTAAAATCCCCCCTGAAATCGGGACTCATGGGACGTCTTGACTGATGAGTTGTTCTCTTTTTGAGTGTTTTTATTCCCCTTTTCTTTCCCCGTTCCAAACGCCATGATGACTGCCCCTGGCCCCAAATATCCTGCAGAAATTCAAAAATACTTAGAATCCTAAATTTTTCCCGCATCTCTTCCCTATTCCCCCCTTTTGTACAAACAAAACCCGGGGGGTGGGAGAGGGGTACAAGCCAAATAGAGGTAGTATCCTAAGGGGTTGGAAGGGGGGGGAGGGCTAACCCCTGGAGTAATGCTAAACCAGGGAGGGGGCAAGACCCTAGGGAGGTAGGCAAATAGGAAGGCCCCCGTAACTAATAGGCCCCATTTGTAGGTAGCCCCCCCGGGGGAAGTTGGGGGCCCTCCCGGTGGTGGGGGGTACCCGCCCGGGGGTAGGTAAAAGCCCCGGGAGAGGCAGGCCCCCGTTAGGGAAAGTAAAGTCTTTTTCAGTTAGGGTTGGGGGACCCCCAGTTAGTAATGTAGGTGGTCCCAAATTTGTTTTGGCTTAGGTAGGTGGTTTCCCCAGTTAGGGAAGCTGTAGGGAGTTAGGGGCCCCTTTAATGCTGCAAGAGTTAGGGACCCCCGTTATATATATACAGCAGTTGGGCTTCCTTGAATTGTATACAGGCAAGTTAGGGCCTCTTTAGGTAGTATACAGACAGTTAGGGTTCCTTTAGGGATATACAGGGGAGTTGGGGATCCTTTATAGTTATAGGCAGTCAGGGGCCTCCTTAGGGAGTTTACAGCAGTTAAGGGCCCCCTTTAGGTAGTATAAAAGGCGTTAGGGTTCCTTTTAGGATTTTAAAGGGAGTTGGGGGGCCTCCTTTTGTAGGGGTGCAAAATAAGAGCCCCCCCCCCCCCCCCCAAATAGTGGAGGAAATCAGCCCCCCCCCCCTTTAATAGTGTTGTAGGTAGGGGCCCCCCTTTGTATTTAGGTAACCAGGGGCACCCTTTTGGTAGTCCGGGGCCCCCCTTTTGGTAGTGGGGGGCCCCCTTTAGGTAGCCAGGGCCCCCTTTATTAGCCGGGGGCCCCCTTAGTTAGCAGGGCCCCCCCTTTTGGTAGCCCGGGCCCCTTTTTGTAGTCAGGGCCCCCATTTTGAAGCCCCGGCCCCCCTTTTTGTAGCCCAGGGCCCCCATTATAGTCAGGGCCCCCCCTTTTGGTAGTCAGGGCCCCCCTTTAGGTTGTCAGGGCCCCCCTTTAGTAGCCGGGCCCTTTTTTTGTAAACCCAAAGGGCCCCTTTAGTAGTCAGGGCCCCCCTTTATGTGTCAGGGCCCCCCCTTTTTTATCAGGGCCCCCTTTAGGTAGTCAGGGGCCCCCCCTTTGTAGCCGGGACCCCTTTTTTAAAAGGGCCCCTTTATGAGAGGGGCCCCCCTTTTTGTAGCCCGGGGAACCCCCTTTATTAGTCAGGGCCCCCCCCAAAATACCAGGGCCCCCTTTATGAAGGGCCCCCCTTTGGTGCCAGGGGCCCCCCCTTTAGGTAGCCAGGGGACCCTTTTGTAGTCAGGGGCCCCCTTTAGTAGTCAGGGCCCCTTTATGTAGCCAAGGCCCCCTTTGATAGTTTAAAAAAAAAAAAAAACACATAGGCGGCGCGGTGATGTGACGTCACTGCGCCGCCTACGTCAGCAGTAGGGGCCGGCGCCTGGCAGGCTGAAGGCCTAACACCTTCAGCCTGCCAGGGAGATCAGCGGAGCACGCTCTGGCCCCGCTGAACCGCCAGCCCGGGAGTCGGGGACTTTTAGTCCCGGCTCCCGGGCCCGGTCTCTGGGCGCTCGAGACGCGGGGCCCGAGCGCACAGTGACCGGAAGCGCGGACGGGCCCCGGGGATTCACCGATCCCCCGGCGGCCCAGTCCGAGCCTGTCAGGGACTGCCTTATTTAACAGAAGGTAACTGGCCTAGGACTTCTTCAGGGCTCCCCCTTCCATTCTCATCAAAATGCATAGGGGCCCTTTCTCTAACTACATACGTATTGAGTAGTTCTGCCAGCAACAAGATAGGAAGTCAACGTCTTTGGTCAGAGAGAATAGTTTGTCTGTCAAAATTATCTGCAGGTAAAGGTCTGGATTTGATAGGTCATTAGCAGAGGATAATAGGCCAAGTTCATAAGAGGCAAAAGTGTGACAAGTGGTTGTCTACTTTAGATTATCTCTGTTTAAGTATTAGGGCCTATGCTTTACAACTGACCTTGGTTGATGGAGTTACTCAGGTTCTCATCATTGACACCTCCATGATCTGCTGATGAAATAAGACCCAGTTGTGCACAAGCCCAGAATTTACGGACTTGGAAGTAGAGAACATCTCGCATTATTACCTCAATAGCACCTGTGGACAACCCCTTCAATGCCAATACTAATGTTACCAAAATCATACGTATTAAATTATATGGGTTTTTTATTTTGTTCCATCCACAATTTTCTGGTTGTTTAAAAAAAAAAAAAAAAAAAAAAAAAAAGGCAAAAGCATGCAGATGGGCTCACTCCTAATGGCTCTTTGTAATGTAGTGTGATAACTCTTCCTACATCCTATGACTGTACTATGCTGCTGTAAGAATTGAGATCACCAAAGCAACTTCTTTGCAGCCAGTTGCAGATTTCAGCTCCTGGAGAAGTGCGAGTGCAGCTCTGGAGCATAACATAGCCTGTAACACAGCATAAGTAATGTATGTACACAATGACTCCACCAACAGAATAGCTAGTTTGGCTCTGGTGTATAATACAGTATGTAACTCAGGATCAGTACAGGATAAGTAATGTAACGTATGTACACAGTCACTACTTCCTCCCTTCTGGGCCACAGGGCAGTATTCCAACATGATAATGACCCCAAACACACCTCCAAGACGACCATTGCTAAAGAAAATGAGGGTAAAGGTGCTGGACTGGCCAAGCATGTCTCCAGACCTAAACCCTATTGAGCATCTGTGGGGCATCCTGAAACAGTAGGTGGAGGAGCGCAAGGTCTCTAACATCCACCAGCAACATGATGTCATCATGTAGGAGGGAAGAGCATTATAGTGGCTGCATCCTGTGAAGCTCTAGTGAACTCCAAGCCCAAGAGAGTTAAAGGGGTTGTCTCACTACATTGATTCGTCCTGTTTTCTTGGTTTCATTTTGAATTCAGGGGAGTGTTTAATGGCTTCCACAAGGCTGCAGTAGAAGCCGGGGCTGTAGCTATAGTGACCAGTGCTTGTAGTGAGACAACCCTTTTAAGGCAGTGCTGGAAAATCATGGTGGCCACACAAAATATTGGCACTTTGGGCACAATTTTTCCATTTACACTTAGGGGTGTAGTCACTTTTGTTGCCAGCTGGTTAGACATTGATGGCTGTGTGTGGAGTTATTTTGAGGGCACACCAAATTTACACTGTTATACAAGCTGGACACTGATTACTTTACATTGTATCAAAACGTCATCTTATTTTTATGAAAATGTGAGGGATGTACTTGCTTTTGTGAGATACTGTATATACACACACACAGTAGGTCTTATGTATGAAAACTGTCTAGCAGTCAGACTGTCTTTGTTGCCCATAGCAGCCAATAAGAGCTCTGCTTTTATTTCATATAGTGCTCTGAAAAAATAAAGGCTGAGCTCTGATTGGTTGCTATAGGAAACAAAAATGGTCTTACTGCTAGACAGTTTTCATACATAAGGCTCATTGTTTGTTTATATAGATTTGTATATAAAACTATAAAATGCTCTTTAAATGTGGACATAGACCTTACGGTTCCACTGCTGGTGTTACCTGTCCATTTCTTGCCACCTTATAGGCTGGAAAACGCATTGTTAATCGGCGGGCCGAGTGATATAAAACCCAAGAATTATGTAGCAAAGCCTCATTTGCAAAACTCATTATCTAAACCTATGCCTTAAGATGTAATGAGATTTCTCTTCCTTGATTATTCTTGTGATGTCTAAACCATAATTATTCAAGAACATCTTCATTTAGAATAAGAAAAAAAAATGAATTTAAAATAAAAAAAGAAAAAAAAAAGGAGTGAAAATTGTTTTAAGGTTATTTTTACAAGAAACAAAACCTTTTCCAATCGCTGTATCATTTCCCAGACTTTAGCAACAGCAGATTCTCCGGTGGTTGCAGAGTGAGATACATAGGTATGTGTGCCACCTTTGTAGTTGCATAGAATGCATCGCCCCCTACAATACTAAAACAGGTAGGAATAATCCTAATGACCAGGAACCCAGCGATTGCACCTTCAATCCTACATTTGGCGCTGGAAACTTAGCCACCCTTCTCATTCATTTTATTGTTCGGAACGTTTACTGTATGGCTCTGGTGATCGGCCAAATTTATGCGAAAAATTACACTTAGAGCATCTCGCTAGAAATAATAATAATCTTTATTTATATAGCGCCAACATATTCCGCAGCACTTTACAATTTAGAGGGTATAAGTACAGACAAGGAAACGTTACACAGTAAAAAGCTACTTACAGATCAGACACGAGGTGTGAGGGCCTTTGCTCCAAGAGCTTACAATTATTAGGGTGTGTGAGTGAGACAAAGGGTGAGAAATGCTCAGTTTACAATGGACCAGCCATGTTACACAAATAGGGGGTAATGTACACAAAAAGTGGATGAACCTGCCACCCAGACCATACAACTATATACAGATAAGTGCATGTGATTCCCAAGTTTCAGGAAGTGATGAATAAGTATGACGAAATTAGGGGCTTTAAAGATTAGGGATCTTGGTAGGCCTGCCTAAGAAAATGAGTTTTCAGAGCGCACTTGAAACTATGAAGGTTGCGAGTGTGCCTTATCATATGGGGTAACATGTTCCAAAGAAAAGGAGCAGCATGTGCAAAATCTTGGAGAGGGCATGGGAGGTTCGGATGAGAGAGGTGTGTAATTTCAGATCACCAGCAGAGAGCGGGTAGAGTGGTAGACAGAGATGAGGGAGGAGATGTAGGGAGGAGAGAATTACTGTGGAGAGCTTTATGGCTGAGAGTGATGAGTTTATGTTGTATCCTGTACTGAATGGGCTCCCAGTGCAGTACTGACACAGGGTAGAGGCAAACAGTATAGCGGCTGGAAAGAAAAATGAGCTGGCTGCTGCATTCAGGATAGATTGGAGAGTGGGGAGGTTACAAGGGGGCGAAAAAAAATGAAATAATCAAAAAAAAAAGAAAAAGAGCAACAGAAAGATTGGGTATTTTCCCACGTAATAAAATAAACCATTTATGCCAAGATGTCTGGTTTGGGTCATGTAGAATAAAATGTTAAATCTTGGGTGATTGCCCCTTTAGCTAACCTTTTACTTGTTTTTTTAACACGATGGCACCACCAAACTTAATTTTTTGCAAATTATAGAGATCTCCCAAAAAATTTTTTGCTTTCTGAATTTTTTTGCCCCACCCTACGGGGCCAACAACCTTTCACCACAACAGTAGCATTTCATGTGTTTTGCATAGGCAGCCACATGGACAGTATTTTGTGTAGCAAATAAGTATGATTTACTGTGTTTTCATGTCACAGCAGCTGCGGCAGAACGAGGGGGGAAAGTCATCGCCATAATGGCAGTATAATGAACTGTTAAACGATAATGAAGTTCTTATCGAATTCAAATGTCCCGTCCTCATGAAAACCCAAACAAACCCACATTTTAATAGGCTGGTCCCACTGCCCTAATTTAATTGGGAAAGGAACGCAGTTATTTATAGGAAAAGGGCTTACAATAGTGATTAACCCTGTCCATGCCGACAGCTACACAGGCTGATTTATGACTCATAATAGTTAGCAACTAATGAGGTGGGATCATGATGGACACAGGGCACAGACCCTAAGGAGAATTATGTGTGTGTCCTGGTACATAAGGATAGACTGGCACCTCCTCGGCACGTAAAAATCCCCACCAAGCCTTTAAAAAGAGAGCATTGCCATGTTACAGGGGATATATAAATGCCCAAAATAAGCAAAATTTATGTCTAAGGAAGAGTTTTGGGGCTTAATGGTCACTAGAATATTGCTCTCATGCTTTGAATCTCAAGAAAGTTTGACCCTTTATGGTGTAAATCATTAATGACAAAAATTATACACTGCAGTTACATGCAAATACATGAATAAAAGGCGACAAAGTCCCTCAGGGGGATTTGGGGGAAGGGAAAAAAACGACTGGTGTCGTGGAAGCAAATGATCCAATGTGGTATTAAAGATTAAAAGTGTAATTTTATTTTTAAAACATGCAAAGGGGTTGTAAAACCCTTCGCACAATTAAAAACAATACACCTGAACAGACTTTACACGTTTCACACTGAACACCAGCGCTTCCTCAGAAGTCATAACATCAACTGGGAAAATACAAGGAATTTAAAAGAGATAATGAAACTCAATTAGACACCAGCATTGTCAATCAAATACAATCAGGTGTCATCTCCTAAAATGAGGTGGTGGACCTTGATTGGATAAAAACAATGTCAATCAACTGCAGGTATTACAACTAGCAATGGTACGTAATGTTAGAACGCCACAATTAGCCAAATCAAAAACAAGGTCGTAACATATAATGATGGTAAAACAGACAATATATAAAGCAACATAATCCCCAAAAAAACCATTGTAGAGCGTACAAGAAACGTGATACAGAAACGTGATGTATTAAAGATAAGACGCTAAAAAGAAAGAAATATGTAGTGATCATGAAGTTTGGAGCGCCAAATGTTGCAATTGGTTAGTATAAAAAGAGGTAAATATAAAACAACCAATCAGGGGACTGTGTAGTGTAGCGGGAAATACAAAAACTGAATGGGGCGTGTGTCAGGGCTAGGCGGCGCTCGGCTTGCAGAGAGCAAAAGTCTGCAGCAGCTGATCAGCGACCCCATCCTGATAGACAGGTGTGCTGAGAGCGGTGTGAGTGGACAGTAGTCCAGCCACTCTCAGGGTGCATGTCGCACCTCAGGCCAAAGGCGAGACCTGGATATGGGCCGATCCAATCAGTACAGGGGCGGTATCCGGGGAAAGCCTCATTTAAACTCCTTGCAAGGCTGATGCTGCGCCTGTGAAATTGCCTTGGCTGCCTATGTGTTTCTTGTGTATTGTTTGTTATTGCTCACTTCCGTGTACAGACCTCTGCTTGTTTCTGCCCCCTGGGCTTGTTCTTCTGATTTTGTCACCTCACTCCTGTTCGTGTTTGTACCTCGGCTTGTTTACGTTTTATCCCTCTGGTTCTGATTTCTGGCTTGGCGTTCCCGATTTGTTATTGACCCGGACTGTCTGACTATTCTTCCTCCTGATGGCCCCCCGCACTCTAGCAGCGCAGGGACTGTCGCCCAATTGCCGTCTGCCGCCTAGGGCAGCACCCAAAGTAGGCAGGGACTATGGGACTGGAGTATCCAGTCAGATGCATCACTGTACCTCCCTTGACGTGACAGCGTGATTATGAAATGCATCTGAGTGAAACTGAAAATACTGAACTCTGATTGGATAGGGGGGTAAGGGACTCGGCTCAAACAGCCAATAGGAAGAAGGGCTCTCTTCTATGAGAATTAGCATGGTGAAAAACTAATGCGGAAATATACGGATAGCCGACTGTGATTGGACAGAAACCAGGGGCTCGGCTCTGAAGGAACCAATCAGAGAGCGAGCGACTCTCAATAGGGAGTCCACAAATTAATTAGGCTGTGCACATCCATATATTTTAAAAAACGTAACATGGTGCACACGGTAGGGCAATAAATTTCATCTAATACAAATTCAGTGGCACACACAAAACTAATAAAACATCAAAGGTATTAGGAATTTTTTGGGAAAAAGCATTTCTGCTAAGGAAAATATTAAAAACCTGGGATCTTATTTACAGTTTTTTTTATCAAGAATTGTTTAAGCCACCCCCAAAAGCGTCAAGGGGATCCCGCACGGGAGTCCCTAACACTAAAGTTACCTCACAGAGCCATTCAGACACAACCTCCAGGGGAGTGATAGGAACTTTCTACCCGAATTTTCCTGACTGGTTTTAAAAGGGTTTTAAGGGGGGGTGCAGAAGCCAATGAGGTTTCCATTCCCCAAAAAAGACACACAAATTAATTAGGGTGTCAATCCATATATTTTTAAATAGGAGTAAAAATGAAGAAAAAACAGAACTTCTTATCAGCTAAACACACCTCAAGTACGATAAAAGACAAAAATAGTTCTTTAACATCTTTAAACCCTTAGGCTATGTTCACACGGCTTAATTGCGGGACGTATTTCGCCCCGCAATTACGCCGTGTGTACGGAGGCGGGAGCGGGGCGGGGGGGCTGGCAGCTCGCCGGCCCCATAGACATGTATTAGTCTCGGCACGTATATGCTGTGAATAATTGACATGTCACTTCTCTCCCCATTCGCCGTATTGTCCGAGAGAGGAGAGGAGCCGTAATCCATAGTTCGGCGCGAATTACGGGCTGAAATACGTCCCAGAATAAGCCGTGTGAACATAGCCTTAGGGTAGAGAGCTTGTAAACAATAGATTCAAAAAAATCTCTCTTCTTTGTAGCAGCTGGAATCTATTTGGCGGATCAGGGCGAATAATATCAACAGGGGTTATCGTTAGTTGAGAAAAATCTTGCTAATGTATGTTTTTAAAATGGTGGGACACACTTTGTAAAATGTCACCTTTTTTGACACATGCCCTGAGTCCATTGAGTAGGATGTGTAGTGGCCGAGTAGTTCTTCCCACGTATTGTAGTTTACACGTGCACCGATAAGATATATCACAAACTGGCTTTTACATGTTAAAAGGGTTTTATCATTTCATTAAATGGTCTTCAGAATAAGGGGACAGTGAAAACAAGCAACTTTGCAATTAGATGTCATTAGCAAAGCTGTCTTGTATTCACAGTATTCCTTATCTTGTGTTTTTGTTTACACTGATATCCAGTCCTGGTCGAATCCCTTTGGATCCCTCCTCCTTGCATTTCACAAGCGGAGAGCTCATTTAAATTCTGTACAGCCCCTGGTCGTATTCATAGAGAGAGCATTCCTGTGTCTCTCACTCAGGGACCGTCACATTTTCACTTTATACAGCCAGAAGAACAGAATTACACTGAAGGGCTTACACAATCAGGAAACAGCACAATTTGTATCGATCCCTGCCTGACTCAGAGTTAGGGGCCATAGCATTTTCTCTCTCCACACCCAGCAGAACCCGACTGCAGCAGATTCTAAAATGAGTAAACAGAACAGTGTTGTCCCGGTGCCTAACTCTCCTGCATAGAAGCAAGTTCTGTGCCCTTCATAGAGCTGTAACACATCAACTGTAACACATCTCCAGCTGTGAGAGGAGAAGAGTGCTCAGTCTAGATTGAATGCAGCCTGTGGTATGTATACAGCTCTTACAAAATAAGACTGATAGGGATAAACACAGTGACATGTGGACTCAGAGAGGGGATGGGGTGGGAGTCTCGGGAGCCAGCAGGAATAGTAAAGGGGGAGATGATGTCACCCAGCTGGGAGGGGAAGAAACGCCCCTGCATTTCTGGAGTTGAGAAGCTGAGAGAAGTATGAATCAGCCGAACTAAGGAAGCGATACATCCCCTTTAAGTGATGTTTGATGTCATGTGTCTCTTTTGTAAAGGATGATGTAAAACCTATGGTGGTTAAAATACTGTCACAGCGTCGGCAGTTAGATGTATGGCAAGGAAAGCTTCCGAAGGCTCTTTGTGGAGCAGAGACATTGTGGACAGGATTTTTAACTAAACTAGGTGCTAGGATGTCTTTAATGTTTGGGCTGCCGGAACACGAGCTCAGACTCCGAGCCTCCCTAAACCACTATGAGAGTTGTGCCTCTACAATATTAGCACAACTCCCTAAGGTGAGCACTTCTGTGACCAACTTCTCTGTTGACCCTATTATTGGCATATTTCACGATTGTGCGCCCCCTCTATTTTTCTTTTTTCCTATCTCATCACTGATTCTGACTTAGACGCATCACAATGATGTATACGGATTGCTCATATCCCACCCTCCCCATGGCAAAACTTGAAGTTCTCGAGCTTCAATGTAAAATTTATAAGTGTGGTGTGCAACATTCCTCCATACTAGTGGATTTTTGCACCCTTAGATACTAGACTAGGACCCATGTAAATATTGTATTCCCTATAGCAACCCACATGGCTCCCATCATTAGCTACATGTGCACATATAGAAAAAGGGCACTATCTTAGCTAAGAGTATAAATATATTGTAGAGGGAGTCACTGTGGGACCCTTGGAGGATGAAGGGCCCCATTATTTCTCCTCATCGAAAGTGTAAATCTGTACATGGTTCATTACCAAAAAGGGAAGAGGAAGCAGGTCACATATTCATTTCAATGGGGGACTGGTGATGCTTCATTGCAGTCACTTCTCATAACAAGTATTTTAGGTACACAATATTCTGATCATTGTGTGACCTAAAAGCTAAAAATGGTGAAATTATTTTAAGGTGTTGTTTTCCTGTGACAACCCAGATTTCCTATTGTGCATATTGATATCATACAACAAGATCTCAAGTGGGGGCTAAGACCAGCATAGAAAGTACTTAAAGAATTGTAATCCCATCTCATCAATCAGCTTATAATATGTAGGCAAAAAGGTAAATAACGATTATTACCAAATACATTGCTGTTCCAGTTTTGCTTCATTTCAGAGTTAGAGCAGTTCTTATCTCCTGCTTGTTTACACAAGCTGATCTAGTTGCCAACACCTCTCTTTACTCTAGCTGTGCCCAGGCTGGTGGTCACTGCCTGCTGTGTCTGATCAGCAAGACCAAGCTTATTTCTCAGCTTCTGAGCTTTCTACAATATGCCTTTGCAGCATGTAAGTTTTTTTCTTTCATTCACTAAATGCTTCCTCTCATGAAAAGTAAAACTCTGCTAGCTCACATTGATGGCAAGACATCCTGCTTGGATAGTGTAGTTGTTTTTTTACAACCCCTCCATCAGTAATGTCACAAAGGTTCAGCTAGGAATGGGAGTATCAAGCGGAAAGGCGTACTGCGTAGATGTCCACAGCTTGCACAGGAAGTGTGAGCCCAAAGAGGATGTGAAGATAACAGCTAGATAAAGGGGATAACCCCTTTAAAGGGGCTGTCTCACTACATCGATTCTTCTTAGCCCTGTTTTCTCGGTTTCATTTTTGGATTCAGGGGCAGTTTACGGGGCTTTTCGGGCCCTGCTGAGACCAGGTCTGTAGCTATGCGCCCCACCGGGGCGCCTATCAGTAGAGACAATCGGGTCTGTACATAGCGCCCAGCGCGCCCCCCATCTAAGAGTCAATCAGGTCTGTAGCTACAGCGACCTGAGGAGCGATGCAGCCCATACATGAGGGGTTCTAGGAATGGGTAGGATATGTTAAGGGACACATTTTGCAAAGTGAGTTGTTTTTGCAAATCTTTAACACAAAACCAATCCTTGTGGGAGACCCCCCCTTTTATGTATCAGGGTTTTTAAAAATTCGGGTTTCCCAATTTCATAACACATGGATGATCATTTCTCTGAATATCCACCATATAAGAATGTGTTTACCCTGCAGTAACCAGGAAATGTATGACTGGTGATAGCTGATTTGAGCAGCTTCCCTTAAAAGAAGGGTCACCATGATGAGACAGCCTTTTAAAAGTGTAATACTAAAATAAATTTCCCAAAAAAAAGGGCACAACCAAAAATGTCTATAAGCTTTTCTACAATTCTGAAAGACATATATAGGAATAATACGGGTAGGCAACCAGGTAAATTTTAGGAGTGGTGGCCACACTGGTTACCAACCATCTATTCCAGAGACAGAATGGCCATTACCACAATTGTGGCATAAAATATTAATATTGCTGTTTTGCTTGGTTGGTTGCCAAGGACGTGTGATAGAATCCCTTGTGCTGGGCACATATTTCATTGCCCTTGGATTATAGGAAAATGATTCTCGCAGCTCATGGAGTCACTAATTATAAAGAATCAGAAACATTTTAACAACTTCAGCTAGGAACACAGTAATAGAAAATCTATGAAAAGAGTGATACACAGTAACAGAGAAGCAGCTGAGACGTGTTCCTGCACAGGTGATTGATGAGGGAGGCTCAACCTAAAATCTTTACTTTCTAAAAATTACAGCAGTGTATACAAAGCAGAATCTAAATAAAATGTAGGGCTGGTCAGTGGAACTTAGATAAGCAACATAAGGAGTGTAGGGATGAAAAGTGCACCCAGGCCTTGGTGCCTAAGAGGAACCCAACTGTCTCTCTGCCACCTGAGAAAATACCCACCAGGTAAAACCCCCCTTAAATTATGCATAATCTCCTGGGAAATTCAACTTACATCTGAAGCAGAGAAAAAAACAGAAATGAAGTGTGCGTCTTCAATATAGTGCTGATCAACTCTACTGTACTGAAAGCACAGGGCATAGTTTGTCCTCTAGACAGAACTGTGACAATTGTTAGGCCTACACTGGATTTTATGCTCTGCAAGAAAGTTTCTATTCACTGACCATAAGCAGGGCAAGGGTTTGAAACACAAATTACACTCGTGGACAAAATAACGCACCAAGAAGAAGTTGTTGAAATAGGATTAAATATTATTTATGTGAACGTAATGATGATACATGTAAGTGATCACATTATTTGATCAAAAGAATATGTTGATTGGGGAAAACTCTAATACCCTAGTCGAGATACAAGATAAGAGACCGCTGAGGGTAAAGGCATACAGGTAACATACAGCATTATGCGGCACTATAACACCTTTTCAAACCTTCATGGGATCCCAAACTGAACTTGGATTTGTCTCTAACCCTAGGTCTACACTGCACCGGACAAAAAACAGCCGAAAGTCGACCGTTTTTTGTCTGATGTACGGCCGCTTTTTTTGTCACGTTTTGCGCAAAATCCGCGGTCGGTTCTCGATTTTACTTTTACAATTGATTGTATGGGAAGATGACGAAAAAACTCAAAGCGACGGAGTATTATACAACATGTTGTATAATATGCCAGAGCCAAAAGACGAGCAGAGAAAAAACGACCTGTCTATGGGCTGCTTGAACAACCGTATTTTTGGCGGTTTTAGAATCCTAAAACTGCCGAAAGTTCGATTGTTTTTAATTGCAGTGGAGACATGGCCTAAAGATGTTTTCAGTTTGTAGCAGCTCAGATTTTTTATTCAAAACATCACTGCAAAGAAAGGTGATGTTGGCTGACTGTCAATGACAATAACAGCTGCCATGACACCAAATTTCCTTTTGCCAAGCGCCTTTAAGTGGTCCAGGCATAGACAGAGGTGTGTAGTGAAAGGGCCACCTGTGTCTGAATGGTGGACAGGGAAACTGGGATCTGCTAGTGCTTGGCAGATCAAACTATCCTCTCTACGGGTGGACTGTCTGGAGTCTGTTTACCTTGTGTCCTCACATAACCACTCCAACGCCTCCTAACACTTCAGAAGGGCCTCAATGGCAAACCATTTATGAAAACGGCCATCCTGCTTCTCTCATTCCAATGACGCGCCCCCTCTCAAAGTTTGCCAACTGGACAAAAGGTCTTCAAGTGTGTTGTAGAACTATACCAAGCAGTTAATGATCTTTCACCAAAAGGTGCAGTACCCAAACATTGCCCCGGAGAACCTTTATACAGGGCAGTGGTTGGGCAATTTTACGCTCTCTTGTGGAAAGACCCAGCTATCACGACGAGCTATCTACACTGAAGTCTATGGGAATTACGCAAGATGGGGAAAGGTTTTTTTGGGTTTGCACAAGAAAGTAGGGCAAAATTGGCACCCCTCCTCTCCCCCTTTCCCTGGAAAAAAATTCCAAACCCCTTTGCCATAACGGATCCCCGCGGGCCGGGTCCCCTCCACAGCTAGGTGGAATGGGGAAAAAATGATTGTGCCAACACAAAAGTGCTTTTCACTAGGGTCTATTAGGATGTATTTATACAAAATATATTGTTTATACAAAAATCCATACAAAACTATAAACAATTTTTTCTATGGATAAACCCCCATAAACAAACGATAAAAACATTTAAAACATAATTTTGGGTCTACCAGGGCCCCCCCGTATGGGCCAAGTACGGGGGGTTTACTGCCATTTGGGGCTTGGTTAAAAAAAAAACTTTAGAAAAAAGGTGGTTTCCCCCCCCAAGGGGGCCCCCTTTTTTTCACAAGGAAACGGGGTCGGGAAAAGGGGGCCCCCATGCGGCCCCGGGTGACGCGGGTTCATAATAAAATAGGGGCCTGCGATCCTTTTTCCCGGGGGGGGGGGGCCACGCTCCGTGTCACAGAAAAGGGGCTGAATAATACATGGGGTTTTTCCCTTACTTTTTCCCTTGCGCGGGGGTGGACCGGACCCTGGGCCTCCTTTTCTCTTTTGAGGCAAGAACACAAATTAAATCAGTGAGGTTCTTCCCTGTCTGCGGGGCTTAACTGATTCAAATTTTCCCTCTTTGCTCCCCTTTGGCAGAAAAATGGGCATTTAAAGAGAGGAGGGCCCATTTCTGGTAAACAGAAACAGGAAAAGGGGAGTGGGGAAAATCTATGAAAACGTATTGAGCTCAGCTGTGACTCGGAGCGGGGGCCCTCCCATAACAGCGCAGGCCCCTATTTCTATTAGTAAACAATGTGATACTGGTGCCAGGCCCCTGAAATCTGTGGGGCCCCTGTCCATGCCCCCCCAGCCGTGTGGGGTCACTTCGCCTGTGCCGCTTCGGTCCCTATGCCCCAAGACTTAAGCACCAGGCTTGGGACCAAGAACAGACAGACTCGCCGGGGGAGCGTGGAGATTTAAGTACATACCTACTGGGATTCCTAATCTACGTTCCTACTGGGGTCCCCCCAACCCTTCCTAGAAAACCTACTGGGGCTCCAGCCCCTTCCCTACCTACTGAGGCCCCCTTTTTTCCCGCCGGGGCCTCTAATCTACTTACCTAAAGAGGGCCCCAATTTACACCCCTCCCGGGGGGTTTGGGGCCCCTTTAAAAACCTGCCTCTCTTCGGGACCCCCTATTTCCCTTTAAAAAAAAACCTAACCTACTAGGACCCCTTTATATACCCTACTTACAGGGGGTGGTGGTGGGTGGGGCTATATTTCTAGAAACCAGGACCCCAAAGAGGGTAATTTTCCATTTGGGGAACTATGGATGAGGGTTTTTGGTAAAATGAGTCTCACATTTTTTTAAAAGGGGAAAAAGGTAAATGACCATCAGAAAAGAGGTAAGTGAAAGTCAAAAAATTGTAACTGCAAATACCATTTAAAAGGGGTTCACTATATGCGGGTGAAAACAGTTGCAGACCCTGTTTTACACGGGTACCAAACCACTATAATGGCCCACTGAGGTGGAAATTTACAGCCCTGCAGACCCTTTGTGAAACACTTGATCCCCCCACTAAAACGGTCACCATAGGGAGTAAATTTTGGTGGTATTTTTTGGGTCCTTGTTTATTGTCTTTAAATTGATACCCCAACCTTCATCTTTTGGGGGCCCCTGGAATTTTTGATACCCGCCCTGGTTTTCCCAAGCAGAAAATTTTAAAATCATTGTACGGTTTTCGGGCAAAACCCCATTTTCCAACCTATATTAAAAATTGTACCACTAAAACAATGCCCAAACTAATACCCCCATCATGACCACTTTTTCCCATCAGAAAGTGCTGAAAAAACCCGCCAAAACTTTTTTCTGAATAAAAACCCAAATTTCACTACTACCACTACTACCAATATTTGCACCATACAGTGACCATTTTGGGGAAAATCCCAAAGTTTGGAAAAAGAAAAACCGATCGGGTAGTATTTCCCCCCGGGACCCCCAACGTTTCCGACTTTTTTTGTCAAATTTAGGGGCCTATGCAACCCCCTTAAGGGGCCCTTGCAATAGCGGGCCATTGTTGGCTTTCAACTTTTTTTTAATATAAATTTAAAACAAAACATTTTTTTTACTTAACAAGCTTCTACAGTGTGTTTTTCTGCTTTCTTTTATTCCTAAAGGAAAATTTTTAAATTTTTTCAGGGGAAAAGGGGGTTGGGGGGGTTTTATAAAAGAAAATCTAACATATTTCCCTTTTTGGGGGGTCATGGTGAGAACAGCAATAGCAGCCATATTGGTCGTCACCCAGCTTTCTAGAAGCAAATACAATTCAGAAATAGTCAATTAGAAGGGGATGAGTCAAGGTTGTATATTTCCTGGGGATTGTATTCATTTGAAGGGGAAATTATGTTTTCTCAGAGAAATTTTTTTTTTTTTTTCCCCAAAACCCAAAAATTTTAAAAAAGGTTTTTTTTTCCCCCTTTTTTTTTTTTCCCCCTACCCTTCTTTTTTTCCCCCCTTTTTTTGGGGGGGGGAATTTTTTTTTTTTGGGGTTTTTTTTTCCCCCCCTTTTTTGGGGTTTAAAAAAAAAAAAAAGGGGGGGGGGGGGGGCCCCTTTTTTTTTTTTGGGTTTCCCCGGGGGGGTTTTTTTTTTCCCTTTTAAAAAAAAATTTTAAAAAAAAAACCCCATTTAAAACCCCTTTTTTTTCCCCCTTTTTTTTTTTGGGGGGGTTTTTTAAAGGGGTTTTTTTTTTTGGGGGGCCCCCCCCCAAAAAAACCAAAAAAAAAAAAACCCTTTTAAAAAAATTTTGGAAAAAAAAAAAAAATTTTTTCCCCTTTAAAAATTTTTTTTCCCCCCCCAAAACCCCCTTTTTGGGGTAAATTTTAAAAAGGGGGGGGGTTTTAAAAATTTTAAAAAAAAATTTTTAAAAAAACCCCTTTTTAAAAAAAAATTAAAAAATTTTTCCCCTTTAAAATTTTTTTAAAAAAAAATTTTTTAAAAAAAATTTTTTTAAAATTTTTTAAAAAAACTCTTTTTTTTAAAAAAAATTTTTTTTTAAAAAAATTTTCCCCCTTTTTTTAAAAAAAAAAAAAAAAAATTTTTTTTAAAAAAAAAAAAAATTTTTTTTTTTCCCCAAAAAAAAATAAACCCCCCCCCCCCAAAAAAAAATTTAAAATTTTTTTCCCCCTTTAAACAATATAAACCCCCAAAAACCCAAAAAATTTTTTAAAAAAACCCCTTTTTTTAAAAAAAAAAATAAAAATTTTTTAAAAAAAAAATTTTAAAAAAAACCCCCTTTTCCCCCAAAAAAAAAAAAAAAACCCTTTAAAATTTAAAATTAAAAATATATATTTTTTTTAAAAAAAAAACCAAAAAAATTTTTTCCCCCCCAAGGAAAACCCCCCTTTTAAAAAAAGGGGGGGAAATTTTTCCCCCCGGGGGGTTTTCCCCCCCCCAAAAAAAAAAAAGGGGGAAACCAAAATTCCCCCCCGGGGCCCCCCCCAAAAATTCCCTTTTCCCCCCCCCCCAAAAAAAAATTTTTTTTTTTTAAAAAAATTTTTCCCCCCTTTTTAAAAAACCCCCCCCTTAAAAAAATTTTCCCGGTTTTTTAAAAAAAAAATTTAAAGGAAATTTCCCTTTTTTTCCCCCCCTTTTTAAGTTTTCCCCCTTTTTCCCCCCCCCCAAAAAAAAAAACCACCCCAACCCAAAAAATTTTTTTGGGCCTTAAAACCTTCCCCCCAAAAAAAAAAATTTTTTTCCCCCCCCGGGGGAAAAAACCCCCAAAAAAAAAAAAAAAGGTTTTTTTGGGGGGGGAAAACCCTTTTTTTTTTTTTTGGGGCCCCAAAAACCCCCGGGGGGCCCCCCCCCCAAAAAAAAAAAATTTTTCCCCCCCAAACCCCAAAACCCCTTTTAAAAAACCCCCCCAAAAAAAAAACCCCAAAAAAAAAATCCACTCCAAAAGGCCCCAAGGGGGAAAACCCCCCCCGGCCGGAAAAAGGGGGCCCCCCCAATTGGGGGGTTTTTAAAACCTTTTGGGGGGGGGTTTTCGGGTTTTTAAAAAACCCGGGGGAAAACCCCCCCCGGGGGGGGCCCCCGGGTTTCCCCCCGGGGGGGGGTTATTTTAAAAAAAACCCCCTTTTGGGGGGGGTTTTTTGGGGGGGGGGGGAAAAAAAACCCCCCAAGGGAAAACCCTTTTGCCCTTTTTAAAATTTTGGGGGGGAAAAGGCCCCCGGGGGCCGGGGGCCCTTTTTCCCCCCCCGGGGGCCCCTTTTAGGGGATGGGGAATTTTGGGGGGGAAAAAAAAACCTTTTTTTTTCCCCCCTTTTGGGGAAAAAAATTTTTTCCCCCCCCGGGGCCCCCCCAAAAAAGGGGGGGAAAAAAACCCCCCCCCAAAAAAAAGGGCCCCCAAAAAAAGGGGGGGGAAAAACCCCTTTTCCCCAAAAACCCCCCCCCCCTTGGGGTTTTTTTTCCCCAAAAACCCCCCTCCCAAACCAAAAATTAAAAAAGGGGGGGCCAAAAAGGGGGGGGCCCCCCCCGGGGGGGAAAAAAAAAATCCTTTTCCCCCCCCCCCGCCAAAAAAAAATTTAAAAAACCCCCGGGCCCCCGGGGGGGGCCCCAAAAAGGGGGGGGGCCCCCAAAGGGGGTTTTTCCTTTCCCCCAAAAAAATTTTAAAGGTGGGAGAAGGCAACAACTGTTGGCGCAGTTATTAGGAAATGGAAGAAACACAAGGTGACTGTCAATCTACCTGCGTCTTGGGCTCCATGCAAGGTCTCGCCTCGTGGGGTTAGGATGATTCTGAGAAATGTCAGGAATCAACCCAGAACTACACGAGAGGGCCTTGTCAATGAACTGAATAGAGCTGGGACCACAGTCTCAAAGATTACCATTAGTAACACATTATGCCATCATGGATTAAAATGCTGCAGGTCACGCAAGGTCCCCCTGCTCACACCAGCACATGTCCAGGCCCGTTTGAAGTTCACCAGTGACCATCTGAATGATCCAGAGAAGGCATGGGAGAAGATCACGTGGTCCGAGGAGACCAAAATAGAACTTTTTGGTATCAACTCCACTTGTCTTGTTTGGAGGAAGAAGAATAATGAGTACAACCCCAAGATCACTGTCCCAACTATGAAGCATGGGGTGGAAACAATATACTTTTGGGGGTGCTTTTCTGCTAAGGGGACAGGACGACTGCACTGTATTAAAGGGATGGATGGGGCCATGTTTCACGAGATTTTGGCCAACAACCCCCTTCCCTCAGTAAGAGCATTGAAGATGTGTTGTAGCTGGGTCTTCCAGCAGAACAGTGACCCGAAATACACAGCCAAGACAACTAAGGAGCAGCTCTGTAAGAAACATTTCAAGGTCCTGGAGTGACCTAGCCAGTCTCCAGACCTCAACACAAGCAAAAATCTTGAGAGGGAGCTGAAAAAGTAGCCCAGCGACAGTCCCGAAACCTGAAATAGAGAAGATCTCTATGAAGGAGTGGGCCAAAATCCCTGCTGCAGTGTGTGCAAACTTGGTCAAGAACTACTGGATACATGAGACCAAATAAATGTTTGTGTACCAAATATTAAAGTTCTGTTTTTCTATTGTCTCAAATACTTATTTCATGCAATAAAATGCTAATTTATTATTTAAAAATCATGGAATGTGATTGTCTGTATTTTTTTTTAGATTCTGTGTATCACAGTTGAAGTGTACCTACGATAAAAATTGCCAGTGTATCAAATTCTTATTTACCCCACTATTATTGTACATAGGGGCAGTATTATAGCAGTTATATTCTTGTACATGGAAACAGCATTAAAATAGTTATTTTCTTGTATATAGGATGTAGTTTAATACTTTCCCCTATGTACAAGGATATAACTACTTTAATACTGCCTCCTATGTACAAGAATATAACTACTATAATACTGCCTCCTATGTGTAAGAATAGAACTACTATAATACTGCCCCTGTGTACAAGAATATAACTACTATAATACTGCTCCTATAATACCGTCTCCTATGTACAAGAATATAACTACTATAATACGGCCTCTTATTTACAAGAATAGAACTAATTTTACTGCCAAGAAAGAATATAATCCATATAGATAGAACTAAAGCTTCATTTTTAATTGATCTAAAATTTAAAAATAAAGAATAAAATTACGTAAGGTGCCGTGTGAATCCATCTCTAGGCAGAGACCTGTCGCCCAGCAGCAATACGTTCAATCTTTTGTTATTACCAGGTGATTTATATCAGATTAGTTTATGATCATTTATTTAGGATGAGGATTCAGAATACCTTTATAATGTCGCTTGTATTATTTTATCTGTTGTCTGTTTGATATTGCCTCCAGATGTTTGGTATCATGTACAGTTTTAATATGACCTTGATTTGTTATATGTTTGGAATTATCCTTATAAGCCCAAGGGAAGGACAACTTTGGCGATGGTACCCTGGAGTTTCCTCCACATGGGTTTTTGTTCTCTTATAGGGGTTTACTCAGTACAGACTTTCACTGGCATCTTCACGTTTTCTCTCTCTTACAGCTTCAAATCCAGGGGCAGGTCTCTCCTCCCAGTAGGCATGTCTTCCCTCACGTGAAGACTTGTGACATCACAAACAACCTACCTCCCAGTACTAGCCTCACCAGTCCTCATCAGTGTGACGATCAGGCAGAAAGGGAAGGGAGCGGAAATGTCACAGCTCTAGATACAACGAACTCTCTACGAGCTAAATGGTCCAGCTCTCATGGCGCCTACGCATCGACTTATACTGTCACCACTCACAACTATACCGTATATATGTTTTACCCCTCCACAAGCTCCTTGTAACCAGAAAACCTGTATTGGTATAAGCAGTTAGAAGAGTGAAGAAATCAGGTGATACCTTTAAGAGGCTAACTGAGTATATTTAATGGTGAGCTTTCGATATATAGTACTAGCTCCCTTCTTCAGACATGAATGTTATACCAAGAACTGAAAATTTACAGACTTTTTATACACAAAAGACATGGACCTTTCATACCTTCAAAGAGATCTTAGAATTCTTGAAAATAACAAAATGCAATATAAGCAAACAAACATTTTACAACAGATCAAAGAAATCAATCAATCTGGAAACTTGTGACAGCGCATGCACAGAGGGGTCAGTAATTCTTCGTTTATCTCTATAGCCATCAGGGGTCGTGATTTGTGGTCCTCTACAGTTCACACCATAGTTTGACAAGAAGCATGGCATGATATTTTACCCATTTTTGCAGAGTTGTAAATTTTTTTGCATTAATTTAAATTCGCATCTCCTTTCTCTCACTCTAGTGTCTTAAAATTCCCCATTAAAACCATTAGTCTTCAACACTACTTCAAGTAGAATGGTTATCACCGGAGAAGTGTGCAGCCACTTAGGGAAATCTGTTCTAGTTGTTGTTAATGTGAATCTGTGTGAAGACCATAAGCGCTGACTGTGTCCCTGCCCTGTTTCCCCCCACGTAGAGTGCCTGTGCGATGGGACATTCACACCACATAATCAGATACATCACATTGGGAAGACCTGCAAGGAAAAATGTCCCCTTGATTTATTGGACATCTTGCTGTGACTTGGATGTTTCCTGCGAGTCTTGCACAACAATGTTCAGCAGGCAGAGGTGAGGTGCAATTTTCCAGTTGGGGCCGTTCAGGCACTCCGGACAATAAATGCCACATGATTGGTGGTTGCCCGAAAGGAAGGAGAGGGAGGACTGGGATATAGCTTTTGAGTCTGTTGTCCACATAGTAGCACAGGTTGAGTTCCTTGCAATCTTTCACTAAGGTCCCAGCTGAGTTGGTGTGTAGGTTACAACTAGTGGGCCTCTTCTTCATTCTGGGTCTCTTTGTACATGAACAGGAGAGTCTCTGGTATGGGTGGCCTCTAAGATTCATAAAAAAGCGCGACATTTGTCATGTGAGTGTCCTAGCAGAGTGTATTATATGTGTATTTTTTGGGTGGGGGGAGCAAATTGTATAAACGTGTGTTATATGGGTGGGGAATGGAGCAGAGTGTATAAAGGTGTGTTATATAGGTGGGGATGGGAGCAGAGTGTATTATATGTGTGTTAATAGTGGGGGAAAAAAAAGGGGACATTATTGTATTATATGTGTGATATAAGGGAGGAGGACAAATGGGAGCGCAGGATTGTATTATGTGTGTGTTATAGGGAGTGGTGGAGGGGTATTCAGAGTTAATATATGTGTGTTATATGGTGGTAAAGCGCAGAATGTATTATATGTTGGTGTTATATGGGTTGAGAGGAACAGAGTGTATTAATATGTGTGATAAAAGGGTGGGGGGGAGCAGATGTATTATATATGTGTATATGTTGGGGGGAAGCAGAATATATTATATATGTGTTATATGGGTGGGGGGGGAGTAGAGTGTATTATAAGTGTGTTACATGGGTGGTGGGAGAGAATCTATCATTACCCAGATCTTTCACATTAGAGCTGTCCCTGGCAGAGAAGTAGAGCAGCCCTCAGTTGCAGTTTGACACAACTCAGAGGGGAGTGGACACAAAGAGTGCAGGCAGCCAATCACAGCACCAGAGGTGTGTTCCGCATACGTCTGCAGCCTGGGGTCAGCCAAGCCCCCTTTGCTGTGATTGGCTGCCTGATATTTAGTTCAAGTAACTTCCAGGAGGATGAACTAAATATTAGACAGACAATCACAGCAAAGGGGGCATGGCCGACGATCACAGCCAGAAGTACTCTAGACACTCACAGATTAGGTAACAGCTGTTATACAATGCTTTAGGTAATACAAACAATTGCATAGAACTTATTTTTACTGCCCCATCATACAGATTGAACTTTGTAGCAAGAAAACCCCTCCAAGAACTATAGGAGAACTCTTTATGATTCCAGAATTAACTATGTTTAGCCCCTTTTCACAGTTTTTGCCTGCACATCTGGTTTTTTAAGTTACATATTCATGCCATTGAATGAAGTGGTCACAAAAAATATCTAGGAGTCTATTTTATGGAAAAAAAGAAGCATTTTATGAGTGGTCACAGCTTTTATATTGCGGTTGAGGAGACCATTAAAATGAGACCAAAATAACTAAGCTTGCAACTGCAATCAAATAGAGGACGGTGGTGAACAGGCTGAGCTTTGGAAGTGGCCAGCCTTAACCCTTTCAGGACGCAGCCAGTTTTTGACCAAAAGACTTAGCCATTTTTCAAATCTAACATTTGACAACTTATGTTGGAATAACCATTACTTATCCATGTGAATCTGAGATTGTTTTCCTATGCCACATTTGAGTTAGTTCAAAATTTTGGTCCATACAATCCTTGTTTATTTGTGTAAAATAACAAAATGTTTTTAAAAAAGTGAAAAATTAGCAATGTTCATAGTTTAAATTTTTTTTCCATCTGAGATTGTTATTCCACACAAAATTGTTTAGAATTAGCATCTACCATTTGTCTACTGTATGTTGGCATAATTTTAAATGTCTTTTTACTTTTTTACAACAGTTGGGGAGCAATTTTTCACATTTTCCAGAAAATTTGCAACACAGATTTTATTTTAGAGTCCAGTCCTGTTCTGACGTGGCTTTGAGGGGCCCTGTATATGACAAGCATACCATCCCAACTCCTTAAGGGTTTTCCCACAGAAATTTAGGCAAAGTGGAGGTGAAATTTAAAAATTTCACTTTTTCTGAAGATTTACCAGGGAAACAATACTGATTCCTCCTATTCTGCTGTTTTTAGAGATATCCCATACATGGCCCTAACACACTATTTGAATTATTTACAAGCTTCAGGATTTTAGGACCTTATTTTCATTCTGATTTTGTAGATACCATTTCAGGTTTGCAGACACCCTAAGGTGCTAAAACTTAATAAACACTCCGAAAAAGACCCATATTGAAAACTTAAGCCCTTAAAGACTATATCCAGGCTTGTAATGCGTATATCGACACTACAGGTGTTTCACAAATTTTTTATAGCATTAGGTTTGGAAAATGAAATACTTATTTTTTCCAACAATTTGCAATTTTAGCTAAAATTTTTTCATTTTTACAAGGAATTTTTACACAACTTATTCCAAGTTCGGCAATACCCTTTATGTTGGCGTGTAAACGTCTTGCTTTGGTCTGCATGGCAGGGCGTACAAGGGAGAGAGCGCTATTTGGTGTTTGGAATGCAGATTTTAGTGAGTGCCATGTCGCAGTTAGGGGCCATTTACACGGCACACAGCAAATACCGGTCAGAGTATCCGACCGGTATTTGCTCTGTTTTGGGGCCGTGTACATGGCTTTCAAAACCAAAAGCCGTCTGAAAACCTTCCAGTGTGACATAACGGGCCCTTAGTTGTGTTTTTACTTTATTTTTTTGGTTTTCACATTTTTCTTTTTTCACTTTTTTATTTTTACATTGTTTTCACTTGTCCCCATAAGGGGCTTGACTTCAGCGATCTGTACACCCCTGTTATCACACAGAACAGTACATGTTTGATTTGGTGAAAGGATAGGGATTATTTGTTATTTCGCCCTGATGGCTAAATACTCTAAATATTGCCTTGGATAGCCTACACTTATTGGACACTGAGCTAGACCTCGGCACCAATGCTGTGCAGAAAGGTCTACGAAAATAAATAACAAACTATATGTAAGTGGTGGCAGAAGGTAGGGCTGTGAGAGGGCTCTAATGCAGATGTGTCAAGATGCTCCTAAATCACAGGGAGCCGGCCAGTCCACCTTGGCTGTGGAGTAGCTGTGATGCCAAGGGCCGATGTGCCGTAGCTTCGCAGTGACTGGTAGTGACTAAACAGGCTCTACAAATGTATAATATTCCTGTTAAATAAAGAGTGGCTGATGCCACAAGTTTTTCTATGTTGGACAGCTTGGTGTGTTTATTGTAGTTGGTGTCTTGGGGACTTTAACACGTGTTTACTTTATGTGCTAGATGCATTTTCATTATAATCACGACTATTGCTATTTGCCAAGTAGAATGGCCACTACCTGTAAAAAAGACAAAAAAAAAACCCACATAAAAGTATTTTCCTCTCAGGTTGTAATATGCACTTGACCTCATCCGCTAAGTGATGGAATATAGGCATTAGTAATGACGGGGTCTACAATGACCAGTTAATGACTCCTTCAGAAATGTTCTCCTAGCAGCTATTGCTGTGAATTCCTGCTCATGCTGAATTTTACGTCCACGTCCTTAATGCTTTGTTCAGCCATTCTATCCTGATATTTTTACCATTATCCCCCCCTCACTCCCGTACGCTCTAATTGACGTGGCGTGGTCTCGGAAAATTGCAGATGCAAATTATCTTCTTGAAAATGTGTTTAATTAAAATCATTATCTATCAAATCATTAAGTTAAGTGGATGAGAGTCTCCCTGTGACGGGAGGATCTAGAGGATTTTTTTCCACAGATTGTTATCTGCGGCTGCCCACTTATACATGCTGTGTTTCTGTTATATTCCCCAATACTAATTGTCCAGAGAGTGGGGAGCTGAAATTTCTCCAAACAGATATGACTATTCCTATTAAAGCAAGATGCTTATTTGGGGCCGCACGCACTTTCGATGGGGGTCAGAAGCCGCTCTCCGCTAAAATAATTTGTCACCTCCTGACTGTCATTTGGAGTCAGGTTTATTTGCATAAAAACGAGATTAAAAAAAAAATCACTGTAAATTACTGTGGTTCACACAAAAGAATATGTCAGCTTTCTGGTTCCAATCCCTCGGCCCATATTACTCTGTGTCTATCATTCAACAATAGGAAAGCTAAATAAGAGGCAACCCAAAGTTAAAGAAAGAAGGGGGGGGTAGACTGATCCCTCCAGGGCTCTGATTAAAATTGTGTTCACCTCTTCATTCATTGTCACTCTCATCACCCTTGTGCCTGGTACATGAATCAGAAGACAATGGTCAAACCTATAGATTATAGCAGTCTAACATGAACATTACAAGTGTATAATGAACTAAAGCAATATCCACCTGCATAGTAAATGTTTAAATTTCTCTAGTACCAAGTAATCGGATTTTTTTTTTGTTGGCGTCAGCAGCTCGATTGAGAGAGACATATATAAATAAAGAGCGGAAACATGCACACTGCAAATATTTTCAAAAGAAAAAGCTTTATAATAAGTATTTCTTACATTCGATTTTATCTGAAATGCCACTTTTACATTAAAGAACTGCGGTACGATATAACATATCCTCCGGCCATACAAATACTAGGACACCTGAACTGGAGTAGCTACAGCCACATAAACTTAAAAGAGCGTCTATAACTGGCTGGGACTTTCGTTGCTGCGTAGCGTGAACAACTGCGATACATAACATAAGCGTATAATTATAGAGAGACACATAAAAATTATACATTAGACTGACACCCAACATATCACGTAGTCAGTAGCATTGCCTCCACTGAACCCGCGCAATCATCTAAAATGTACGGCCAATTCTTAGGCACAACAGAGCGAGATTGATTACAGTGCGAGATAACATCTAATCTGGAAGAAGACATATTAATATTCTTTAGCTTCTATACAAAAACGGCTACTTATGATCACCTACAATGTCTACAACCTTGCATTGGAATTGCGAAACTTTATCTGCACAAGTTGCATTGATTCTAATCGTCTCCTTCTGTGATTGCTATTAGATCACATCGTGTAAAGTAGAATTAGATATCAACAGCAATATAGATCTTGGATAAATCAGTTCTTTAGACAGTATCACTCATAATAGGCCTAGATACCATAAAATTCAGGATAAATGCACTCACACATAAAGGCTTAGATTAGGTCTGTAGAGGTATATAGTCATCATAAATCCGTCATTAGGTTCTCCTTGCTGCGATCGAATGTCCTGAACCATGTGTTAGCATACAACCCTTGTATCAGGGCTAGGATGACGGGTAGATAGGAGGTAGGACGCTTATCTATGTAGATCAGTAATAAGGTGCAATTATGTATGGAGCTGGGCCTGCTCCTTAGGCCTCGTTCACACGAAGGATTTGGCCGCAGTTACGGCCGTGGGTTCCGACGCGGTTTCCGCGACCATAACGCGCCGAGATTATTAACATGGTTTCCTATGGGAAACCGCGTTAATATTCACACTACATAAAAACTGCCGCGGGTTTTGAGCTCAGGGAGAGTCTCTGCTCGGCGGCCGCGCTGAGGGCCAGTATGGAGTGAACAAGCAGTTACTGCGGTATGGTAGAGCTCCGAGCCACCTGGGAGACCTCTCGTCATCGCAAGCCTATGCGGGCGCCGCATAACCGACACCCCTACCCCGCGACGAGCCACCACCCCCAACCCGCCCGCGACCCGTCAAACCCGCATACGCGGCGAGACACGAAGTTTTGCGCGGGAGCGGAACGACCGACGCAGGACTGGCGCCAGACCAAACTAAAAGAATATAACCCGCGGGCAAAATCCGTCGTGTGAACGAGGCCTTACACTGCAGGCACCAGCTTTTAGTTATAGCCGACACCTGTCTTATGCAGTCAGGACTGGAGAGAACTTCAATCGTGGATGCTTAAAGGGGTTGTCTCACTACATTGATTCATCCTGTTTTCTTGGTTTCATTTTGTAACTCATGGACCGTATACACCGAAGGCTTCTACTTAGTCTCCGTTAGAAGGCCATCTGTTAACTATATGCAACCAGTCTGCTCGGCAAAGCCAATCTATCAGGAGAGCGAATCAACAACAGGTCCTCTATGAGCTATAGTTGTAGACAACACCTAGTAAGCTGATGCAGCCCCATAACAAGAGAAGTATTCTACGGAAAAGAAGTAGGACACACTGCGTTAATTGGACAATACAGTAATTTTCAATAGTGACATTTTTTTTTTGCAAAGATCTTTAAAACATAAAAGGCAATCCTTGTAGTGAGACAACTGCTTTAACTTCTTAAAAGCTGAGGTTAACAGCACCTTAGCAGTTATGGAGGAAGGGTGCGACCCTCCCACATTCAGATCAGCGTCCTCAAAACACAAGTGCAGGGTGCCAACCAGTAGCCAAGGCAGCTGGGGGCCTAATGATGGCTCCCAGGCCTGCCATCTTACTGCTCCTCTGGCAAGGTGTAATAGGAATGCTGTAACTGCACACTATTCTGTTATACAGGAGTATTGCAAAATAGTGTATAAGTCTTTGTGCCTACTAATTGTCAAGTATCTTAGAAGGTCTAAGAAAAGGTAGAAAAAAATACAGACAGACAGTCCCCGGGTTATGAATGGGATAGCTGGACTGGAGGTCTTCATTCTTAGATTGATATTATATATATGATTGAGGAAAGGAGGAAAAAGTACGGTATCTCACAAAAGTAAGTACACCCCTCACAGTTATTGTAATTATTGTATTATATATTTTCATGGGACAGCACTGATGATGTGAAACTTTAAATGCTATTTAAAACATAAAGTTGCAGTCTTGTATAAGAGGGTTTATGTTCAACATGGCGAACAATTACAGCGGGTTATTTGGGAATCGCGCTTATCCGAGCATACTCCCGTGGTGTGGTCGAGCCGGCCCCATAGACTTGCATTACTCGCGGCGCGTATTCGCCACGAATAAATGACGTGACACTTATCTTTTAAAAATAGAGTAGGACTTTTCTTGACTTTTTCGAAGATATTAAGCAACACAAGACAGATCCCCCACTGTCTAATGTTAACCAACTTCTATTTGTATGTGGCTTAAAATAATGAGCACACATAAGTCTAGACATTTTTAAACCAATTTTATATTAAAATTTCAATCGTCACTAGCTTTGTGACAAGCTGTGCAATTTAAAAGCATTAATACCTTTCATTTATCTATGAGAACACTTTTGCAATGCATAACGATTTTGTTCTCAACAACATTGAAAACCCAGATAATTATTCCTGTAGCACTCATCTCCCCGTTTGTACAATACGATCGTTTGTACGAGCTAGGAGAGGAAGGCGTAATCCCATAGTTCTCTATGAGAGCTATTGATTAACGCGTAATCATGGGCTCATTTCCTCCGCATATCTAAGCGCAGTAGCCGCAAAATACACGGTCACATCACTCCAAAATAAGCTGTTTTGCACATGCCCAACATGATAAATTTGGTGTGCCCTCGAGATAACTCAACACGCATCCGTACTAATGTCCTAAACTCGCTGGCCAACAAAAGTGTGAATTGGGAGCAGGAGTGTTAAATTTGGCGTGTACTCTAGCGAGGGGGCCTCCTTATCACACTCCTCTCATATAAAAACTGTTCACTGGGAAGTTCAACATGGACCTTTGTGCGGCAAATAATTTGTCTGAGGAATCCAACAAAAGAGAGAATCTTGTTGCTCTACTTTAAAGATAGCCCAGGCTATAAGAAGATTGACCAACATCTCTTAAACTGAGCTGCAGCATGGCCAAGACCATAGCGCAGTTTAACAAGACAGGTTCCACTCAGATCAGGCCTCGCCATCAAATCCAGAGATTGTCTTTTTAAAATAGTTCTGCAGGCATTGCTGCAGTGGTTAAATGAGTGGGCTGGGGGCAGGGGGGTCAGCCTGTCAGTGCTCAGACCATACGCCACACGCTGCATCAAATTGGCCTGCATGGCTGTTGTCTCATAAGGAAGCCTCTTCTAAAGATGATGCAACAATAAGGATAATGCCTCACATCCAGTTTTCAGAAGACAAGCAGACTAAGGACATGGATTACTGAAACCATGTCCCTGTGGATATGCAAGTGACCCAAGGATAAACTATTTGGATCAGATGGTGTCAAATTGTGTGGCAGCAACCAGGTGAGGATACAAAGATAAGTTGTGTTCTTTCTACAGTCAAATCTCAAACATGTTGATAAGGAGTGTCTTTGTTTGGGGCTTCATGAGTTCTAGGGGCTTGTGAGTAGAGCTACCGTTCATAGGGAACCTTTTAGTATAATTTTGTACCCCGTGTTAGCCATAGAAAGTAGTAGAAAGTGAAGAAATCAGGCGATAACCTTTTAGAGTCTAACTGAGTTATATGTCAGGAATCTCTGCTATGGACATGAACTTGTTTACTCACTGGTTGCCCTTAAAGATTTCCCTCAGTCAATGATGTGGATTCGTTCTCATCTGGTGCCACTTGTTTCCATGTTTTCCTGTTTGTCAGCATATATAAACTCCTCAAGCCTGTTACTCATCTGCGTGAGTTATTGTGTTTAAGCTCCTGCTGTGCATCCCTCTAGCCTGGAACTTGCATTCCCGTTAGTTCCTCACACTTGCGGTTAACCCCTGCACAACAAATCTGATCACCATACGTGCATTCAAACTGTGCTCCTCCTGACTTTTGCCTAGATCACAGTCTACATCACTGCTGCCTCCTGTTCCAGTCCATTGGCCTTCGCTTGTTCATCCATCACTAGCCATTGGATTCCAGCTGTATCCACTAGTATCGTGACAGGATCTCAAGCCACTAAATGGAGTCCGCTGGGGCTGGAAGTCCGTAAGCTCGCATCAAACAGCTTCTACTGCTATGGCTAACATGCGCCCGAGATGGCAAGGCCATTTACAAACAATGTGGACGCTTAATGAAAGGCCAGACTGGCCATAATATCCAAGTGGTATTGGACAAGGCTATTCAGGAACTACGAGAACGATGCACGCATTATCGCGACCAGGATGGTCCACCTTGGAGATCAAGGCCTCTGGACCACCCACTTTCGGAGACCTGTCCATGAGCCGAAATTGCCACCCTTCAGAATCTGCGGAGATCGCCGACAAATTCCGGGGTTTCCTCAATCAATGGTAGGCTATACTTCGACGCAAAACCGCGCAATTTTCCTACCGACAAGATCGAAGGTCCTGTGTATCATTATGCTGCTGACACACAAAGCCATTGCCTTGGCTAGCCCTTTTAATTGAAACTCAAAACCCGGCTGAATCACCTGGAGGAGTTCGATTGACCCATGAGTCAGATGTTTGGACGATCCCAATCGCGGTGCTAACTGCTGAAGCTGCAATACTATCCTTGCGCCAAGGCAAACGCCCAGTTGCTGATTATGCCATGGATTTCAAGAGTTTGGGCAGCATCGACAAACAACTGGAATGAACGCAGCGAAATTGTCTTTTTTAGGAAAGGACTATGCAGTGCAGTAATGATGAACTTGCCCCTCGTGCAGAGGCCCCTTTCAGGTTTGATGCCTTCATATAATACACTATGCGCATCCCGAATCGATACCCTAACTGTGCTGAACGATGACAGGCAGAGGTGGCTTACTCTAAATTTTGATACCAAGCAGTCCTCGCACGGTCCTGTCAGCTTTTTCCCAGGCACCTCAAGGGAAGATCCACAGAGATTCAGGAATTGAGCCTATGCATGTCATTCCATATTAAAGCGTGAGGCAAACGGAAAGAAGGGAGCATCGGCATCCGGGAAAGGCTATGCTCTATCATGTGGAAAAGTCTGACCACTACTTATCAACTGCCCTAGGCCTGTCACATGGAGATTGGTGGACCATATGGTCCCAGACTCCACAGATTAAGAATCCATTTCTTTCATAGACCGCAGTTATCCTGAAAGAGCATTGTCCACTCCATCACATCAGTGGCACCTTCATATTAAGAAAGAGAACAAAGAACTCCCATCTGCTCTTCCCATCAAGTTCCTGGTTAAACACTTCAAGGGTATCATACCACAGCTATGGTAGACTTCGGGGGCGAGTGCAATTTTCATCCATGGACTGTCCTTTGCTCAGCAAAGCATGGGTTTAAGATCCAAAAAACTCTCACCTGTGGTAATGGAAACTGTAGAGTGGATCTCCACTGAACTCAGGGCCATGGAACCAAGAGACAGAACACCTAGATCATTAATGACACCCATCTACGTGAAGTCCTGTCTTTCCAACTGATCTCTTCTCCACACTTCCCTGTCATCCTAGCCCTACCGTTGTGCTGGCAAAGCACAGAACCCAGTTATCCTCCCCCCACCCCCCCCAACTGGAAACCAAGGAGATTAACTTCGCAGAAGGGGATGTCCTTGTCCTCTAGCTCATCTCTGAACAAGGCACCAAGAAGATCCATCTCAAGACAACAAAATAATTAGAGCTACCCTGAATACAGGAATTTGCGCGTCTGCAGCAAACAAATGCAGACCAGCTCCCCCACATCGACCCTATGTATTGCCCGCATAGACTTGCTCCCAGGTCAACCTATACCTTATCGAAACATCTACGCCTTTTGCAGGTCCTGAATTAAAAGCCCCGACCTCAGAGGATTACATAAAGAAAATCCTGGCTAAGGGGTTTCAGCACTCCCGCCCATCTCCTCACCAGCGTGGCTCCCATATTCTTTGTTAAAAAAGGACGGTTTCCTTAAGACCTTGTTTGATTACAGAGCAACTTATCAAAATTAACCATCAAAACCGTTATCCTCTTACCATTGATCCCTGAGCATACTGGAGATAGTACGACATGCGAAAATTTTTTCCAAATTAATCTTCGAGGGCGCCTATAACTTGTCCGTATTCAGATCTGAGATGAATAGAAAGACGGCTTTTTAGAGTCACGTTACGGACACATTTTGAATATTGTGTATATGCCTTTTGCCTTGTAATGCCCCTGCCACCCATTTCACATCTCGTCAATGACATCTTCTACAGACCTCCATGGACCAGTTTCATTGTCATCTATCTGGGACGATATCCTGATTTTCCCTCCAACTCAATGGTTGACACAGAGACATGTCAAGCTTGTTCTGGAGAGGCTAAAGAGAACCACTCAACATTAAGATTGAAAATGAGAATTTACATCAGACCAAGACCAATTCCTTGGTTATATAATTTCCACCCTCATGGTCCTACAGATGACTCTAGTAAGATCCAAAGCAATAATAGACTGGCCTACCCCCAGAAACATAAAAGATGTCCAAACGTTTCATAGGTTTTTTTTGGCAACTTCTATAACGCTTCAACAAGATTTCTCGGAAATAATTTCTCCATCACACAGTTGACTAAGAGAAAAATGCTTTTGTTTGGTCTCCTCAAGCACAAGAATCCTTCTCTCTTCTAACGTGCAAGTTCACTACAAGCCCCCATGTATTAGTTTCATCCTTGACACAGAACTCGCACTTCATTGTGTGAAGTGGATGCTTCAGACTGTGGCTGTAGGGGCTATTCTGTCTCAGAGAACAGGTGACACAGAGTTTATTACCATCACTTGTGCATCTTTTCTCCCGACGTTTAGCTATCTGCTGAGCAAGAATATGATGTGGGGGGAATAAAGAAACTGTAGCTATTGGTTGCAGGCCTTTAAGGAATGGAGACAATCATCTTCAAGAACCTCACAGCAAATAATTGTGCTTACTGATCACCGTAATCTGGAATACGTTAGATCGACAAGTGTCTAACTCCTCGCCAAGCACCGTGGAGGTATCTTTCTTAATCAAATTCAACTTTTTAACTCGAACAGAGGCCCGGGATCCCGTAATGGCAAGAGGCCGGAATGCTCTACTCGAAGAATGTTCTCCAATGATTCAACTCCTACTATTCCCCTAAGACCATTAGATTCCGATTCAAATTTGTGTGGAGTAATCCATAATCAAGACTTTGCTTAAGAGATAATGAGAGGCCAAAGACACCGACTCCCTACTGTCGCCCAACCCTCCTGAATGATGTACAGATTGGTACTTAAGAACATAGCAATGTTGACCCATTAAGCAGCAAGCTCTATATTCCCGAACCAGTGAGACTGAAGATTCGGAGGCTAGCCCAGGATTCCAAGATATGCCGGTCACAAAGATGCAGAAGACGCAAGAATTTTTTTATCCCGATTTCTTCTGTGGCCCAATATATCTACAGATTGAAAAAAGTATGTAGCATCTTGTGACATCGTGCTAGATGCAAGATCCACGTTCTTCACCCTCGAGGGCCTACTACAGCCATTGCCGTTCCCACCTCTTCGCCCCTGGCTCGATTTCCATGGACCTTAGTCGTTGTCTACCTACCTCTAAGGTGAAGAATAACTATTCTCGTGTAGTTTGTTCCGCTCAACCAAGCTGCACATTTCATTTCATCCCATTACTGGGTCTATAATACCCTCAGCTAAAGGACACCAACTGCGGATCTCATACTTCAGAATTTGTTTCGCCATACAAAGGAGTCCTTATGAGGTTGTCTCGACTCGTGGGGTGCAATTTACATCACAAATTTTGTCGAGCTTTTGCTCTAGCGCAACTGTGAACATCGCTATCATATCTATCAACCGCCTTCCACCCACAATCTAATTGACAGACTTGAACGCACAAATCAGACCCTGGAACCAGTACCTGCGATGCTAAATTTAGCCACCTACAAGATGACTGGTGATCTGCTTTCCAGTTGCTGAATTTTCGTCACAACAATTCCCCAAAATGCCTCCACCAACAGACTCCCTTCTTTGCAAATTTTGGAAAACCCATCCAAGTCATTTCTACCTAATCCCCTGCTGTACCACATAAGTTCCACTGCCTGCGAAAGGATCTCTGCATTACAGCAAAATTTACAACTACTAAAGGAAACGCTAAGAGAGGAGCTCAAGAAAACTACAAGAATATGGCAGATAGACGTCGTAGCCAGCACCAACTTTTTAAGGTGGGGATAGTTGGCCTTTCTACCAGAAATTTGAAACTTAAGAGTTTCCTTCACCAAAATTGGGACAGAGTTTGTTGGGCCGTATAGATTATCAAGATAATTATCCAGTAGCAGTTCGCTCAACTCCCCATCATCTAGGAAGATCCAACCGTGTTCCATTTGTCTCTACTAAAGCCTGCTGTGGCCCAATCCCTTTTCCAGGACTGTTTTCTTATCTTCACCTCCTTCCTGCGATGCTAGTGGAGATTGAATGGACAAGACAGTTTGTTTTGTGGAGCAAATCCTAGATCTCAAGGAATTTTTTAGAAATCAGAACTCACAATAACCTCATTAAGTGGCAAGGTTATTGGCGCCGAAGAAAATTCGTGGGAACCAGTGAGTACAACATATGCTCCTAAATGATAAAACAATTTCATCAAGACAGTCCGGAGAGACCGAGTAAGGTATCGTCCATCAGGAGCCGCTGTTGAGGTGGGAAGTAATGTCAGGAATCTCTCTTCTATGACTTTGAACTTGTTTACTGTGTTTGCCTTAAAGTTGCCCCATTCCAAGATGGTGAGTCGTGTCTCAGCGGGTGCCATCTTGTTTCCCTGTTCGTCAAGCATATAAAAACTCCACAAGCCTGTTTACTCATTGCTTGAGTATGTGTTTAAGCTCCTGCTGTGCCAATCCTCTTAGCCAGGAACTCGACATTCCCGTTAGTTCCTCAACCTTTTGCGGTTTCTACCCTGCAAACTTCTGATTACCTACGCATCTGTGCTCCTCCTGACTTTGCCTAGGATCCAGTCTACATCTCTGCTGCCTCCTGTTCCAGTCTGCATTGGCCTTCGCTGTGTTCAAGCCAGTCCTAGCCATTGGATTCCAGCTGTATCCACTAGTATCGTGACAGTATATTTGATAGTCGAGTTGAGGGAACCTTGAATGCCAACATGTACTGTGATATACTGAAGCAGAGCATGATCTCCATCCTTCAAAAACTGGGCTATAGGGCAGTATTCCAACATGATAACGAACCCAAAAACACTCAAACGACCACTGCCTTATAAAAGGAAATGAGGGTAAATGTGCTGGACTGGCCAAGCATGTCTCCAGACCTAAATCCTATTTAGCATCTGTGGGGTATCCTCAACAGAAGATGGAGGAGCGCAAGGTCTCTAACAGGCACCAGCTCCGTGATGTCGTCATGGAGGAGTGGAAGAGGAGAGCACCAAAATACCTTGTCCCAGCCCTGCCCTGTTTAATAGAATCACCACACTTACGGGACATTCACTCAGCATTTTCACTTCATAGCAAATATATAAATCACAGATATGACACAAAATAACTTGCAAATTGTTCTTTTCATAGCATGTAAAGGAAAAAAAAAATCATGGAATTGCAAAAAGAAATACCAACAAAAAAACTAAAAATGCAAATAAGTTTGCACTTAAAAAGGAATGTGCTTATAGATGTTACTGAGCCGTGGGACTAATTAAAAAATGGCTCCAAGATAATTGTCAATTAAAACAATGAAAATGATAATAACACTCCTTCAAGATGGAAATCCAAAACGGAGTGTAGGAAAAGATGTTGGTTAGTGTATGAACAAATTGGGAAGGTTATAAAGTCTGTAGTTTCCAAGTGGGAAATGCCTGCTAAACTTTTTGATATCACCTAGTTGTCACTGCACAGTAGGCTCCTTGTCATAGGTAATTTAAAGGGTAGTTTATGCTACCCTATCCAAGAGCAGGATATGATGAGGGAGAAATGCTGAGCTCTGTGATGTAAGTTGATATGATTTCAATTAAAGAGTAGAAAAAATACCCTCAAAAGTAAACCTAAAAATATTACTGGCTACATTCACACCGTAATTGACAGTTTGCCATGTCCATTCTTTGACACCGTGGAAGCTGTCATTCATTTTATGAGTGGGGTAAGTAGGACTTCCACTTTCAGGGGTTCTCACACCACAATGTTTTACAGAGTTTTAGCAATTTTGCCATGAATAAAAATAGCGTCCAGCACATGAAAAAATATTGAAAGCATTAAACGTACAATTTATTCAATTTATGTGTCCTGGACCCTATTCTAATTTGTAGATATACTGCATCTTCAGCCGGACGCTACATCCTTGCACCTGCATAACAGACTTTGTTCAAGCCTGTGTCCACCGATAAGCAAACTGTTTTTCTCTTTACCAGTTTTGCACTTAATCTGACTCCTCAGCCTATGGGTGGTTCTACAGCAGCGATTATCATATTCAACTTCTAGTGAGTCATTACTCCGACTGTGCAGGAGATTGTTATCTCTAAAAAGATTACAGATAAAGCCATGCTTTTCAGTCCTCACAGCACATGTACCTTTTGTTTAGTGAAGCTAATCTTGTTAGATTGAATTTGTTTGTTGCTATCTCAGTCTGTCTGTGGTGTGACATCACTCCCTGCTCTCAGCTAACAGACGTCCATCTGGTGTGCAGGTAACCAAAGAAACCTGTGTGCACTTCAGTGCACTTAAAAACACTTGTCTCATGACGAAGGTAAAATCTATTGATCAATGTATTTAGAAAATGGTCTTCATTTAACTGTCCCTTTATGTTGAAAACTAAACTTTGTAGTAAGAAAACCCCTTTAAACCTTACCGACATTGGACATATGGGTACGTCCTGATGCCGGTAAGGGGCCTTGTAGTGGGATCGCAGAGCGATCCTGCTATACAACTGCCGGGTGTTAGCGGCAACTAGCCGCTAACACCCGGCAGTTACAGCACAAGAGGGCGCCGCCGACATCTTGCGCTGTTTAACTCCTTAGACAACGTGTCTAAATGAATGACAAACGGCAAAAAAAGATTTAAAGTGTAAAAAAAAAAAAATATTAAAAAGTTCAAATCACCCCCATTTTGCTACTTTACAAATAAAAAAATTAAATAAAAAAGTTAAACATATTTGGTATCGCTGCGTCCGAGAAAGCCTGATCTATTAAAATAACCTCATTTATCCTGTAAGCTGAACACCGTAGAATTAAAAAAATCCAATTGCCAGAAATTACCACTGGCATGCAAAAGTCTACATGTCCCTAGAGTGAGCGCTTTCATCACACAATTGAAGTCACACAAATAATGTCTGAACACCGGTGGATAAAATCATTAGAGAATTGGTAGAACCATAAAGACCATATGTGGTTTAAACTGATAAGTGTTTTTTTTCCCATTGTTTTGTTTTTTTACATTTTTTTCTCCGTAGGCATGGACTCTTTAAGCTTACTTTACTTTAGTACAATAATCATGGTGTGTACAACATACATGATTTTTTGGTATTGATGAAAGACATTTTTACTTAGCTGTATTACCGTTCGTTTAAGCCTATAACGATTACAGTGGGGAAAATAAATATGTGATACACTGGCGATTTTGCCAGTCTTCCCACCTACAAAGAATGGAGAGGTCTGTAATTTTTATAGGCTACAGGACAATAGGCAAACAGCTTGGTGAGAAGGAAACAACTGTTGGTGCAATTATTAGAAAATAGAAGAAAACACAAGGTGACTGTCATTCTTCTTTGGTCTGGGGTTCCATACAGGATCTCACCTCGTGGGGTAAGGATGATTCTGAAAAAGGTCAAGAATCAGCCCAGAATTACACGGGAAGAGCTGGTCAATGACCTGAATAGAGCTGGGACCACAGTCTCAAAGATTACCGTTAGTAACACACTACGCTATCATGGATTAAACTCCTGCAGGGTACAGGAGATCCCCCTGCTCACGCCAGCACATGTCCAGTTCGGCAATGACAATTTGGATGATCCAGAGGAGGCACGGGAGAAGATTATGTGGTCAGATCAACTCCACTCACCGTGTTTGAGGGAAGTAAAAGAATGAGTACAACCCCAAGAACACCGTCCCAACCGTGAATAAAGGGGGTGGAAACATCATACTTGAGGGTGCTTTTCTGCAAAAGGGACATGACAACTGCACTGTTTTTAAGGGAGGATTTTGGTATCGTGAGATTTTGGTCAACAACAACATAAGAGCATTGAAGATGGGTTGTGGCTGGGTCTTCCAGCATTAAAATGAACCAAAACACACAGTCAGGTCAACTAAGGAGTGGCTCTGTAATAAGCGTTTCAAGGACCTGGAGTGGCCTGGCCAATCTCTAGATCTGAACCCAATCGAAAACCTTTGAAGGGAGCTGAAACTCAATGTAGCCCAGAAACAGCCCCAAAACCTGAAAGATCTGGAGAAGATCTGTATGAAGGAGTCAGCCAAAGCCATTGCTGCAGTGTGTGCAAACTTGGTCAAGAACTACAGGAAACGTCTAACCTCAGTAATTGCAATATGATTATCGGGATTTTTTGTATTCTGCCACTCACACTTGGAGTGTACCAATGATAAAAATTACAGAACTCTTGATTCTCTGTAGGTGGGGAAACTTGCAAAATCACCAGTGTATCAAAATACTTATTTTCCCTACTGTAAATTACTGATCCTATGTTTAACACTATAGTTACTACAATATGCTGCCCTCTGGGTACAAGCATATATCTTCTATAATACAGGCCCCTATGTACAAAACTACTTCAGTTATCCATTGAAGGATTTGTTTCCCAAAAATAATTAATCACCTATCCACGGGTAACAACTATTGTAATTTGAAAACATTATAACTTGAGACAATAATGGTATGGAAAGCTTGTAATTGGTTTCAAAGCCCCCTGTTGTCACCCAAAAAAAAGAATGAAGGTTAACAACAAATTAGGAATATGTAATACAAATGAATCAAGCCCTTACATATACAGGTAAGAAGATGTAAATTATTTTCTATGTAGCGGACAAGTGCTTTATTAACCCCTTACTGCTGCAGCCAGTTTGAGATCTGACATGTGTCACTTTATGTCAGAATAACTTTTTGATACTTTTACCTATCCAAGTGATTCAAAGACTGTTTTAACAGGACACATAGTGCTTTAAGTTAGTAACACATTTTGGTTCATACAATCCTTGTTTGTTTGTGAAAAATATCAAAATGTAGTGAAAATTTCTTAATTCAAAAATCTCTGTAAGACAGTTATACCACACAACATAGTTTATAACTAGCAGCTACCACATGTCTACTGTAGTTTGGCATAAGTTTTGAATGTCTTTTTTTTTACAACATTAGGGGGCTTAGAAATTAAGCAGTAATTTTTCACATTTTCAAAAAAAAGTTGCAACACAGATTTTTTGAGGAACCAGTCCGGTTCTGACGTGGCTCTGAGGGGCCTTTATGTTAGATGGAGTCATTTATGGGGGAATCTAAGAAACTACAACCCTTAAACTTCCTAAATGCTCTGTTGAATACTTTATTAACCCTCTAGCCGTTTTCCGAAATTAAAGCAAAATAGGTGTGCAGTTTTCAAAATTTCACTTTTTTTGAATTTTTTAAAAATTTGTATCCATTGTTCACTGGAAAATGGTAGGTAATAATAAGGAACTACAACTTAAAATTGGTTCTCTCAATTCTGTCATTTTGAGAGATGTCCCGTATGTGGCCCTGTTGCGCTATTTGGCTCAACCACAAGCCTCAGAAAACGAGCAGCACCTACTGGATTTTGGGGTCTCATTGTCATTATGATTTTATTTAGGCACCATTTCAGGTTTGGGGACATCCTAAGGTGCTAAAACTTAATAAACACCCCCTAAAAGACTCCATATTGGAATCTACACCCGTTAAGGAATATATCCAGGGGTGTAGTGAGTATATCAACCCAACAGGTGTTTCACAAATGTTTTCAGTGTTAGGGTATGTTCACACGGCTTATTTTGGCGTGCATTTCGCCATGTATTGCACGTTATACGCGGCAAAATGCGCGCTGCAATTATGGTAATCCATAGTTCTCATAGAGAACTTTGAATTACGCGTCATCCCCAGGGCTTCAATTTTGTTGTGTGAGTGTGACTGTTTGAGGTTGTGGACAGGTGTCTTTTATACTGATAACAAGTTCAAACAGGTGCCATTACTACAGGTAATGTGTGGAGGACTGAGGAGCCTCTTAAATAAGAAGTTACAGGTCTGTGAGAGCCAGAAATCTTGCTTGTTTGTAGGTGACCAAATACTTATTTTCCCACATAATTTTGCAAATAAATTATTTCCAAATCAGACAATGTGATTTTCTGGATTTTGTTTTCTCATTTTGTCTCTCATAGTTGAGGTCTACCTATGATGTCAATTACAGGCTTCTCATCTTTTTAAGTGGGAGAACTTGCACAATTGGTGGCTGACTAAATACTTTTTTCCCCCATTGTATGCATTGGTTGCCTTTCCCAGAATGACTATAGCGTTGGGTGGGGGCCCCATTCCCACGTTCCAGGACAGGCTTTTGGCAGGTCCCTGGAGGCCTTTAAAAAGTCTGGTACTACAGGTGATCTAGGGGGTGTTTGCTGCCTGAAGTTTGGACCAACAGTGGAGCCAGAGAGAGGAAGCTCTTACCCCTAGGCTTGAGGAAGCCGATATCGTGTATGTTGACTGTACTGCTGTGTATTGTTGGTGCTAGGCGTTCAGTCCAGACAACGTGTAGATAGGGACTTTACATGTTCAGTTAGTGTCCAGGTAGGTGTGTTATTTTCTGTCATATGCTGGAGCTTAGGTCAGTGTTAAAAGAAGCCTGGTGTCAGAGTGCCATAACTGTTCTACCAAAGGATGGCGGCCCATGAGCTAAAAGACCCCCTTGTCCAAGATGGCGGCTGGACAAGTTTGAGTCTCACAATAATTACTATAATACTGTCTCGTATGTATAAGAATATAAATATTTTAATACTGTCCCCTATGTACAAGAATATAACTACTATAATTTCTGCCCCCCTATGTACAAGAAATAACTACTATAATAAATGCCTCCTATGTATAAGAATATAACTACTATAATACTGCCTCCTATGTATAAGAATATAACTACTATAATACTGTCCCCTATGTATAAGAATATAACTATTATAATACTGTCCCCTATGTACAAGAATATAACTACTATAATACTGGCTCCTATGTATAAGAATATAAATATTTTAATACTGTCTCCTATGTATAAGAATAAAATCTACTATAATACTGCCCCTATGTACAAGAATATAACTACTATAATACTGCCTCCTATGTATAAGAATATAACTACTATAATACTGCCTCCTATGTACGAGAATATAACTACTATAATAGTGCCTCTATGTACAAGAATATAACTACTATAATATTGCCTCCTATGTACAAGAATATAACTACTATAATACTGTCCCCTATGTACAAGAAAAATTACTATAATACTGGTCCAGTTAAAGGAATATAAATTTTTAATAATGTTTCCCATGTATAAAAATAAAAACTATATAAAACTGCCCTTTACGTTTTTAAAAAGTTTTTAAGAATATAATACTATAATTGCTCTTTTCTAT
>JAODAL010035793.1:0-42521 GCA_025379985.1 Phyllomedusa bahiana
ATTTTAAAAACCCCTTTGGGAAACTCAATTTTTTTTTTTTGGGGTCCATTGGGGGTTTTGGGAAACCAAGGGGACAACTATCCATATGTTTCCCTTTTAGTAACTGTACCTTAAAATCTGATCAAAAAATTTTTTCCCTTTTAAAACCCTTATCGAAAATTAGGGGGGTTTTGCGGGAAAAACCTTAAGAATTTCTTATATTTTAAAAAAACACGTTTTTCCTCTTATCCAATTCCCCATGGGGGAAACAACCCAGCCAAAATCCCAAAAAATCTTGTTTTGAGATTAAAAAAGGGTTTATAGATGGTTTTTTTACAAAGTCTTTTAAAGCAAAAAAGTTACGAAAATTAATTTTCCTTACATAAAGATTTTTCCCCTTTTCCCCCCCCAAGGTTTTTAAAGGGGGTATACCAAAAGGCCCAATTTATCCGTCCCTAGCGGATTTTGTTTCCCCCGATGAGTTTTTATATAGAGGCAAAACTAAGAAAAATTTAGAAAAATTTAGTGAAAAAGGTTTAAATAATAAAAAAGAACTGTTAATACTAGGGGGGGAAATTTCTTTAAAAAACCCAAAGGGATGAGTTTTTTAAGGGTTAGAAAAAAGGTAAAAAAAAGGAAAAAGAGAACAGTTTAATGTTTCTGCCCAAAAAAATGACCACCATGCAAAAATTTTTAAAAAGAAAAGTAAAGGAAACCCAACTGGAATATTTTGCCCAGAGTGATGAACAATTTGGCTTTTTGTTCTCCCCAAAAACCCCAAAATTTGTTTTTTAAAAATTTAAGGGCCCGGCCTCCCTTTTTAAAAAAAAGGGTTTGGAACCCAAACTTTTTAAAAAGGGTTTTTTTCCCCTTTTTTTAAAAAAAAGGAAAAATTTTTTTAAAGAAAAAGGGAAAAAACCCAAAAAAAGGAAAATTGGGGAACAAAAACAAAAAAACAAAAAAAAAAAAAGGGGAAAAATTCCCGGGTCTAAAAAGCTCAAAAAACTTCTTAAAAAAATTTTTTGAAAAATTTGTAACCCCAATTTGAAAGGGGAAAAACCCCAATTAAAAAATAAAAAATTAAATCAAAAGATTAAATTACAAAAAGGGGTTCCAGGGGGGGAAAGGGGATCTTTTTTAAAAAACCGAGGAAATCAAAAATTTTGGGTTTTTTTGGGGGTTTTTAATTTTGGGGGGGGGGGGTTTTCCTTAAAAAAAAAAAAAGGGGCGGGGGGGGGGGAGGGGGTCGGGAAAAATTTTTAACAAAATTTTTTTTTTTGCCTTTTTTTTTTTTTTTTTGACGCTTTTTTTCGATTTTTTTTTTTTTTTTTTTTTTTTTTTTTTTTTTGGGGTTTTTCCCTTTTTTTTTTTTTTTCTTTTTTTTTATTTTTTTTTTTTTTTTTTGGAAACTTTTTTTTTTTCCAAATTTTAATTTTTTTTTTTTTTTCATTTTTTTTTTTTTTTTAAAAGGAAACTTCTTTTTTTTTTTTTTTTAGGTTTTTTGGGGTTTTTTAAATTTTTTTTTTATTTTTTTTTTTTTTTTGGAATTGATTTTTTTTTCCAAAGTTTTTTTTTTTTAAATTTTTTTTTTTTTTTTTTTTTTTTTAAAATTTTTTTTTCCAAAAGGGTTTTTTTTTTTTTGAACATGCATAAAAAGGGAAGAAAAACCCCTTAAGAACACCCCATGCTTGGTAAGGGGGAAATTTGTTTCCCCTTGAAACGTTGCATTTTGCGGCGTTCAACACCGGCCGGTTGTCCATGTGCCCCCCTCATTTTAATGTCGCTTCTAAGCTCTTAAAAAGGTATTTCCCCTATTTGTCTGTGCAACATACGTGCTAGTCTGCCCATCCCTGTACTTTTATGCAATGTTTTTAAAATGAAACTTTTTTAAGAAAGCTATTTTTTTATAATAAAGGGAAAATTTGGGAAATTTCCCAAGAAATACGGGCCCCACCCCGAACTCATTTTTGAAATGCTGTTTTTTATGGGCCCAAAAGGGAAAGTTTTCCTATGAGGGGGACCTATAAAGCGTTTGGTTGTTTAAATATGTATATGGGGGAGACTTATGGGAATATTATGTTTTAGATGGGCCCCCTTTATTTAAAAATTTTAGGGGACGTATAAAAACGGGGTATGCCCCAAAGGTTTTGGCGCTTTAGCAAATGTGGGTCCCAATATTAAAAAAGGGGGTCTAAAAGTGTTTCCTGGAAACAAAAGGGCCCCGGTAAGTTAACCTCTGTTGTGGGGTTTAAAAATTTTTTGGGGGTTTTTTCTTAGAGATGTTTATCCTGGAGTATCTCATGAAAATAAAGGGTTTTAACCCCGTTCCAGAATGGGTTTATGAAGGATGGGCCCCTGAAACTAATCTCTTTCACTTCTATGGGAGGTTAGTTCCAGACTGGATCGGGGTGAGGCCCCTGGATTTCATATTTTTTGGTTTTTTCAAAGCATTTGTTTCTTTTTCCTTTTTAAAAGGGGTTTGGTAATTTAAATGAAAATGTTTGGGAAACGGGGGGAAAATGTGGGAAAAGTGGGTAAGAAAAGGGGGCTCACTGATAGAAAACAAAAAGGGTGGAAATTAACGGTGCAACTCAGACGGATCCCTTTCATAGGGGGGTTTACCACGGGCTAAAGTATTGGGCCCTATCCTTTTTAATATTTTCAAAAATTAATTTACACGGGGAAATTGAAACATAAAAATATCGATCTTTGCAGATGATACTAAGCTCTTTTAAAGGGAAATTCCACAACAAGGGGAGGAAAAATGTGTTATTAAAAAAGGGGAAATTCTGGATGGGCCGGGGCAGAGAAGTGGCAGTTTGAGGTTTAAAACACTGATAAAAATGCAAGGTTTTAAACATGGGGAGGAAAAACCCCTTTTCATGATTACATGTTAAATGGAAAAAAAACTGGGTAAAAGTGACATGGGGGGAAGGGTTTTGGGAAACTATTTTGGGCAGTAAACTTTAAATGTAAGTAGCCAAATTTTCAGGCAGCAGGGTGCCAAAAGGGAAAAATAGGATCTGGGAAAGTATTAAAAGGGGGCATAGGCACATGATGGGAAACTTTTTTTCTTACCCCCTTTTTACAAGTCAATGGTTTGGACCAAAACCCTGGGAAAATTGTGTACAAATTTTGGGCCCAGTGGGACAGGAAAAAAACATTTTAGAAAATTGAACAGGTTCAAAGGCGGGCAAAAAAAATAAAAAAAAGGGCCCGGGTGGACTGCAATTCCCGAAAGTTTTGCAAGGTTAGGGTTATTTAGTTTTGAGAAAAGACTGCTTCCGGGGGGGCATAATAAATTTTGTTTAAATATTTAAGGGCCCCTTAGAGATCTGCAAAATTTTTTTTTACCCGGACTTTATCTTAACAAAAGGGGGGGTTCCCCTTCGTCTTGAGGAAAGAAAATTTCTACCCAAACTAGGGAAAGGGGTTCTTTATGTTTAGAAAGGGTTTAATTGTGGAAATCTCTGCCGAGGAAATTGTCATGGTTGGGAAATTTACTAACCGAAATTTTTAAGGGAAAGGGGGTTTGGTTTATTTCTGGAGCGGGATAACATAAAAAGTTATAGTGATTAGGATTCCGAAGAAAGGGCCCGGGTTCATTTCTAGATGTAATTTAAAAAAGTTATAGGGAAATAGGTTTCTGGAGGGGGGGTCCCCTTGATCCCGGGTTTTTTTCCGTTGCCAGATTGGAGACAGGAAGGAAATTTTTTTTTTTAACATTTAGGTTTTAAATTGGCTCCCACCTCCCTGGGGGTTTTTTTCCTTTACCGGATCAACCTTTAAACTTTAGCAAAACTTTTTTAAAAAAGGGGCTGGGAACCCGGGTGGACTTATGTCTTTTTTTGGCCCGACAAACTATGAACTTTTGTAAACTATGATTTTTTACTCTTAAAGCGGGGAGGGTACAAAGCTGAAATTACCCCGGGAATCCTTTGTTCTCTTTAAAAACTAGGGGTTACGCCTCATCCCCCCCGGGTCGTACAAAAACGAAACGTTTTTGTCAGGGAAAAGGGGGGATAAGGAAAATGTCAATTAATTGGGGGGGTAAATTTTGGGCCCCTGAGTAATGCAAGTTAATGGGGGGCACAGGTTGTCGCCCCCCGTGCCCCAGGAAGGGAGGTGTGCATTTTGCGCCAGCTCCCTAAAGACACGATGTACTGCCCGGGGCATACTATTTCGCGTGCAGTACACCCCCTGAACATTCGCTTTAAAGGGGGTTTTAAAATCCCCGAGCCCGTCCCTTTAAGTAGGTTTTTAAAATTTTAAACATTTTTTTTCCGCCATGATGAAAACCCGGAAAAAAAATATACCAAAAGCCAACACTATAGTTTTGTTCACTTTACCTCCCCAAAATTGGAATAAACAGTGATCAAAAAATTCCCTTTATCCAAATATGGGCTTTAGATGGAAAAATAAAAAAGTTATTGGTCTCAGAAAATATTTATGCAAAGAAGAAATAAACTTTCCGTATATACCCAACGAAATAAAAACCGAGGCAAAATAATTTTGCCCCCCGGGCAAAACTTTTTTTTGAAATTTAGTATAAGCCTAGGGTTTTTAAAATGCCGGGTTCGGTTAAAATTTTTTAAAAATAAAAATGGATACCAAAAAATTAAACCCTGGGCGGTTAAAAGGGGTGTTTTAATGTCCCCCAAAAGGTTGGTTTTTGGAAAGGTATTTTGTCCCCTTTGGAGGTTTGTGTTCCCTTTGGGAGTAAAGGCAGGGATATGTTCCCCATAGGCAGGTAAAAAGGGAGGGAAATTTCCCCCATAGGCCCGGGTATAGTTCCCCATTTGGGAAAGGTATAGTTCCCCCATGGGGTTAGGTCCCCCATAGGCAAGTAAGGGGCCCCATAGGCGGTATAGGTCCCCCCTTTGGCAGGTATAGGTCCCCATAGGCAGATTTTGGGACCCCAATTTGGTAGGGGATAGGCAGGTTTTTTAAAAAAAAAAAAATATTTTTTATATAAAATACTTACCTGTCTTCCCCCCGCTGCCCCCGGGCCCAAACCCCTCTTTCCGGCCAGGGGGGGCATGGGGTTTAAACCAGGCCCCGCAGGCACCCTGATGCAAGCCGCTTCCTGTGCCAAATCCCCATTTCGGGCAGGGGGAGCCGCTCTTTTTGCTCCGCAAAATTTTCTTCACCCTTTTGTGCTCCCAATACAGTCCCATACAGCTTTTAAAAGATCCCTGCTGGCGGCCCCCCATGGCACTGACGCTGAAAGTGAATCGAGTATAAACCGAGGGGGCGTTTTTCCGCACATTTTTTTTTGCTGAAAAAAATTTTAGCTTTTTTCCCCAGTTATAAGGGGGATATAAAATTTTGGTACCACTGGAATCCAAACTGACTGGCAGAATAAGTATAACTGTCACAGGTGGCACTACAGCCTGTAGATTGGGACACGGGTGCACTCGTATCCCTCTTCTATGTTACTGCCCAGGGAGCCGGGACAAAAGCACGCACATGCACCAGCTCAGTGCAATTTAGAGGGCCAGTGTCTCGGTAATTGGTAATTGGATAATTGCTGGGCACTGATCCTACATATTCTGGCCACTCCTTTCCTGTCTTGCCAAATCTATTTTGGGCCTATGAAAAAGCGTTCTATTGTGTATCCTGTCTCTACTGTGTACCAGAGCCCTTACTTCCGTCCACTGACCTTGTTTGCCTGCTGTCTGCCTTGACCTTTCTACCTGTCTCCGACCACGAGTTGCCTGTCAAGTCTGTACTGCGCTGTACCCGACACAGTGGCAGTCCCACCGAAATCCATCCTGCCTAGAGGCGGGCTCTGGTGTAAACCAGGACCTACTTAGACTTCGCTCCTTGATGTGGCTTATACCACCATTTCCCTGTACAGTATATGGTGCAATAAAAAGTACAACTTGTCCAACAGAAAAACAAGCCCTCACATGGCTATGTAGGCAGAAAAATAAAAAGTTACGTTCTCAGAAGGTGGGGAGGAAAAAACAAACATGACGTAAGCAAAAATTGCTGCATCAGGAAACGATTCATATCTCTGCCTATAGTCATTTATTGTTTACTGCCAGTGATGTACAAGTACTGGGCTCAGTACGAGACACAGCTCTTTAACTGCAATCTGTCATACACCTGGGTGTCCCTCAGGCTATGTTCACACGATGTATTGCGGCAAGTACAGTACGTGCCGCAATACATCGTTTGTTTTGGGAGCTTGCGCTGATCAGCTCGTACTCCCGCGGCTCGGGGGGGACGGCAGCCCACCGGCCCCATAGGCATGTCACTTGTCTACCCGCCCGTACAATACGATCGTATTGTATGAGCGGGGAGAGGAGGCGTAATCCATAGTTCTCTACGAGAGCGCAAATACGACGCAAAATGCGTGCCGAAATTACGGCGTGTGAACATAGCCTCACATTTGTTTTAATCATTGAGCGTTATATTTTGACAACTGAGCTTCATATTTTGCTTCCCTTTACAATTAAAGGGAATCTGCCAGGTTGTGTATACTATTCTATACTATATCTGAGTGCTGGATGTGATAGAGGGAGACAACCTGGGTTGATTTGGAGAAGGTTTTCTGAGTAACAAGCAGATAAAATACAGAAAGAACTCATTAAGAGACAATGAAAGACAGTGAAAGCCCTGTGTAATGGAAGCACAGCAACTTCCCAGAATGGAACTGCCCGACAAGCAATTCTCTAAACAGCTACAGAAAGGTGACAAAGCCTACTTAATGACTGCTGTCTAAAATCAGACACCCTCTGGGAAGCAAAGTCTAATGTATTTAAGGCTTCGGTAACTCTTGGTTTTCACCAAAGCCCGCCGCAAAGCATCATAGACTTGGCCACAAGAGACCCCGGCTGCTCCGTCAGAAGAATGTAAGACAACAAATGTCAGTGGGTGGACAGACAGGAAAAAACACATACAAAAAATGGGACATTAGTTACTCAAAAAACACTGCAATTTTTTGGGCCGTAGTCACAGCGCAATGGCTTGACTATACTGAAACCAGTAGCAGGCAACTCTGGCCGATATGCTACCTGGTAAAAATTTACAGGTGCAGCTAATTGCTAAGCAACAGCTCACATACCCAACTGCTGGGGGAACAATTAGATGATAAAAAACTGCACATTAACTTAAGACCTGTTCACACCAGCATGCAGAAAAGCCACAGTATAATGCATGGGGAGATTGCACGAATGCAAAAATACCAATAAAACAACCACTCACATACTCTCAATGCATGAGGGGGGTGGTTGCTGGTACTACAATTGCATACAAATAAGGCGATACCGAAGGGTGCCATAAATACAGATACGTGTGGTACACCATGCTGGCGTACAACCTATTAGTGAAACCCATACTATTAGATTAGGCGGGTTGCCCAGCCATTTCTAGGTGTCCAACAAAAAACACAGACACCCTGTGGCTTTTCTGCATGCTGGTGTGAACAGGTGTTAAACTAATGTGCAGGGTTTTTTTTTATCATCTAATTGTTCCCCTAGCAGTGGGGTATGTGAGCTGCTGCTCAGAAATTAGCTTCACCTGTTCATTTTTCCCAGGTAGCATATAGGCTAGAGCTGCCTGCTACTGAGTTCAGTCTAGTCCAGCCATTAGCCTGTGAATATGGGCGAAAAAATTGCATTATTTTTTGGACAGACAGGACAAACAAGGGAGGACAAGGAAAACGGAATAAACACAGAAGGAAAAGAATGATCAAACAAGCCGAGGTCACGGAAAATTTGTGGTACAAAATTAAATCCAAAGAATCGTCAAGAAACCAAGCCAGAGTCCAAAAATCAGAACAAACTACCGTGATGCAGCCACAGGTGAAAAAGATACAAGAGCTGCTCAAAGCTCAGGCACCAGGACTGTAAGGGCTAAGTACTCTACCCTACTCACATATACTTTACCTTACTCACATATAATGATTGACAGCTTTTCCTGTATCAGTGTGTGCACACAGTAAACTCTCAATCACTGTATGTGGGTGGGTTCAGCTGTACTCAGTTTCACTTCAAGATTTTCTCTGATCTTTACTCAGAAATTCAGCATCGAATCATAGAAATCAACACATCACAGAGCTAAGATTTTCACCCTCCATCACATCCTGCCTTCCGATAGGGCAGCATAAACCACCTGACAGGTTCACTTTAAAAAAAAAAAAAAAGTAATTTTGATCCTGCAACTACCAGAAGGGGGAGCTTTAAAGCTTCCTGCATTGATGATTGGGTTCAGACCATGCTGTATAAATGTGTGTGCATTTAGAGACCCCTAGTGGTGGCAGCAACAGATGGATTTTTCTAATTTACAGTATAATTGTGGTTAAAAAAGCAGAGGATTTCATTTTTTTAACCCCTTAATGAGAATAGACATAGCCATACGTCCTAGCGAAAAGTGACTTCCTACAAGTGGCACATCCTGGACATCATGCAGTGCCCGTATGATCGCAACATGGTACCAGTTGTATATTATAGCCCGCCCCATGCTGCATCACCCACGGCCAGAGTAAGTTCCGTTTGTGGGCAGTTAACCCTTTAACAGACCCCGGAGTCAATTGCTAATCTCTTATGAATCGACTTCAGGCTTTAACAACCGGCTTAACGACTGTTAGCGACTTTACAACGTAGTAAGTTATATGTCCCCCAGTATAGGTAATAGGGTCCCGCAGTAAGTTATATGTCCCCCAGTAAGTTATGTGTCCCCTAGTAGATATATAGGTAGGTTATAGTTCACCCAGCGGGGATATAGGAAGGTTATAGGTCCGCCAGTAGATAGGTATATAGGTTATATGTCCCCCAGTAGGTGTATAGTCAGATTATAGGTCCCCCAGTGAGTATAGAGGCAGCTTATAGGACCCAAGCAGGTATATATGCAGGTTGTAGGTCCCTGAGCAGGTATATAAGCAGGTTGTAGGTCCCCCAGCAGGTAGAGAGGTTTAATGGGCTAATAAATAAAATAAAAAACTAACAGTACTCACCTTTCCCTGCTCCCTGAAGCTGTCACTGCTCCCGGTCTTCCTGCACAGGCAGCGTTATGTCATCAGGTCGTGTAGGCAGCATGATGAAACTCTGAGGCCGCCTGTGCTGTGTACTCCAGTGAGCCGCAAGTCGGCTTGTGGCTCACCAGAGTACTCTGCGTAGCGGGGAGCCTTCGTTCTCCACTCTGCAGAAGCCTTTTAACTGTACGTGCGTCCAAATGGCGCACTTACAGTTAGTCCCCAGCGCCGACAACAATGCCGATCACCAAGGTCTTAAGCCAATAGCTTAGTAATTGGTATCAACTTGGGACCTTAACGATTGGCAGCGGATGGTGTTGGCGCCAGGGACTACCCCTTAGCTACTGTGATCAATTGCGATCGCGGCAACTAAGGAAAAGATAGAGGGAGCAGCCATGGCATGATCACGTGGGCTATGATGGCTTCCCTGACAGCCCAGAAGCCTAACAAAGGTGTAACGGGCTGTCTGTGACGTCACTATGCCCGGCCGTGCCTTGTGGGCATGGCCGGGCATAATGATTGACAATTGAAATGGAGAACAGTACACAGCAAAGTCCCTTATGGAGAAAGTAAAAAATATGAAAAAAAGTAAAAAAAAAGTAAAAGAAAAACACCAAAAATAAAATAAAAACATGAACACTGCCCTTTTCCCCTTTCCAGGTGCCGATCGGCCCAAAAAAGATAAAAAATAAAGTAAACATGTTTGGTATTGCCACGTGCATAATGACCTACCCTATAAATCTGTCATGTTGATTAATCCGCACGGTTAACAGCGTAAAAAAGAAACAGTCACGGAATTTTCCTTCATCTCGGAGAACATAAAATGAATTAAAAAGTGATCAAAGACTCATATAAATGCCAAAGTGGTATCAATGAAAACGTCGATTCAAAATAAAGCGCTTCAAGATAAAAAAAAAAAACATATAAATTGGATATATATAATCATATTGACCCACAAAGTAAAACTAACTCGTCAAGTATACTGCAAGAGCCTTGTTAAAATAAAAAAAAAACAACTACAATTGCAGTATTTTGTTCAAAACACCTCACAAATACCTTGTCCGCAAACCTGTAAAGGTGCCTAAAGAAAATTGTAAAAATTGTAATGAAAATGAGCTCCTCCTTTTCTGAGGCTTGTAGTTGAGCCAAATAGCGCACCACATATAGGTTATCTCTGAAATTGGCAGAATTTGGAGAATCAATATTAAGTTGCATTTCCCTGGTCACAGCTACCGTGTTCCTGTGAATAATGGATACAATTTGAAAATCTGCAAAAAAAGTGAAATTATGAAATTTCACCTCCACTTTGCTTTCATTTCTATGAAACTCCTAATGGGTTAATAAACTTCCTAAATACTGTTTTGAATACTTTTTTTTTTAGATGGAGTCATTTATGGGGGCATCTAAGATACAGCCCCCTCAAACCCACGTCAGAACTGGACTGGTACCCCAAAAAAATTTTTTGCAAATTTTCTTGAAAATGGGAAAAATTACTATTAAATTTTTAAGCCCCCTAATGATGTCAAAAATAAAAAGACATTTAAAAAAGGATGCCAACCTACAGTAGATGTATGGTAGATGCTAGTTATAAACTATTTTGCGTGGAATAACTGTCTTACACACAGAAATTTTTGAACTTTGAAAATGGCAAATTTTTCCAAATTTTTCTGATATTTTGATATTTTTTCCTAAAAGCAAGGACTGTATGGACAAAAATTCCTAGTTACTTACAGCACAATGTGTCACGAGAAAACAATCTCTGAATCACATGGATAGGTAAAAGTATCAAAATGTTATTCTCACGTAAAGTGACATGTCAGATTTTAAAAATGGGGCTCTGTCAGGGAGGTCAAAATTGAATTGAAATGGCACAGAATTCCGCAAAGTGAATTGACAATGACAGAACATATCATGGAATATAATCCTTTTGACTATTATTTGTAAATGAGTCAAATTCTGTACAGTGAAATACAGTATATAATAGCATTACCAATTTATCAACTTTCACTCAATGTTAATGATTTGTAAATATTGACCTTTTTATATATTAACAAAAACCATAACTAAAGGAAAAATTGGTCATCTACCTGTGGTGATGCCAGGAGAAGGCTGCCGATCCAGGCAGTCCATAGCATGATACGGTTGCGTTGTCCAGCACTTGTAAAGCTGAGTGGGTACAGAATAGCCCAGTGGCGGTCGAGGCTGATCACCACTAGCACTAATGCGGCAGAATACATAGCAAATAACTTCCCAAAGTTAAGAATCTTGCAGGAAAGTTCATCCGCGTACCATTGCACCATCACATTCCACATTGCATCCAATGGCATGACTAAAAAGGTAACCAGCAGGTCAGCCACAGACAGGCTGAGAATAAGGATCCGGAGATGAGACTTGCATCGTTTCCCACTGATGCTGCATAGAACAGCCACATTGCTACGAGATGCAAGAAGGAAAAAGCAACAGGTAATGCCCACACGTACTTTGGCAGCTGCTGTAAATGTAGGCTCTCTCCACGGGCCGGGAAAGCCCAGCGCTGAGATGTTGGCATCAGATAAGACCAGATGGCTTTGATTCACAAAAGCTGGCAGCATAGCCATGGTCTGAAATATAAATGTACAGAAAGCAGATCAGTAACGAATAAATAATATAAATTTCCGTGTTTAGATTTTTTTATATTTCCAGCTTTTGGTTTAGATTTTAGCAAAAAACATAACACATACAAATTGCATAGTGAGAAGATAGGAAATTATTATATGCACTAACATCATGCTGCCCATATAAAGGCAAATCCATCGCCCTGATTTAAATGACAAGATCTATACTTAATTAACACATCGATAGATCCAGCTGTTCAGGCCTTCAGGGGATTCCTACTCTTATTTACTGAGCACAACTGATAAGCTGCAATGTCAGTATAATTTTGGTAATGATCCTTATCAGGAAAATGTGTGTCTAAGAAATCCCTTTCAAAATCTTAAGCCATTGACGATAAATGGACAGGCAGCCTTGTAAGGCTGTGTTCACACAATATTTTTTGACGCTTATTTTGCAGAAGTATTTGTAAGCTATAACTAAGAATGGATCCAAAATGGATCTTTTTTTTCCGCACAGGCTCCCCTTGGTGGTCTTGGCTTACAAATACTGTAGCAAAATATGCATCAAAAAAACACTGTGTGAACCCAGCCTTAGGATAGGGCCACATGGCAGTGACAAAATGCCGGTCGGATTCTGATGAAAGAATCCAACCAGCGTTTTATTGTTTTTGATCGGTTTAGGAGGATGGTTTCTGTCTGCGGTTTGTGGATTCAACCGTCCCCTTAACCACTGAACAGTACATTTTCGGCACGAAAAGCAGGCAGAAGAATGTGCATGTTTCAAATTTTTTGGATGGTTTTTCGAATTTGGACACATCTGATATTCTCTATTGACATCTACAGGGATTGTTGACAGTCGGTTTTCAGACTCTTTTTTCAATCCGAAAACCATCTGAAAAAACGACTGAAAACCATGCTGTGTGGATGAACCCTTAGGTTAGGATAACACGGCATTGGACAAAAAACTCACTGAAAGACAAATCCTAAAACTGTTCATAATACTTAGTTTTCTTGTCCAGTGCATGTCAAAAACAGCTCCAAAACAGAATGTTTCTTAGCGCTTTTTTTTTTTTGCAGAAATGCACAGCTGTGGATTTCTGCAATAATAAAAAAAGCGCGAAAAAACGTGCCAAAAAACGTATAACAAGTGTGACAGAGTGGCAAACAGTAGTTGCCTGTTTCTGCCACTAGGTGGAGTCGTCCTGGTAGAGACGTGCCACCAAGAGCCTGGGCTTGGTGGGGGGAGCCAGTGGCTATCTGTCAGCAACACTAGGTTGCCGACAGCTGTATGTAGCATGGCTGATATCAAGCCATTATGGGATGGCTTCCCAGGAACAGCTGCAGATGGGTGGGGGTATGTTACCGCGTCACAGGTCTCCAGGTTCAATATCGGGTTTTTGGACAGTCTCTGGATGGCTCTAAAGCATAGATGCCAAGTGTCACGCTTCTGGCGGGACTCTCCCACAAATGGGGGTCATGTCCCGCCCCCTCCCCCCTGCCCCACCCGGCGAGTCAGCAAAATCTCCCGCCGGGCAGCGCACGCAGGAGGTCCTGCTCATGAGTGTGACTGTGATCTGCTGCCGGCGGAGGATCAGAGGCTCCTGACAGCACGATCATGAAGAACAAACGTGGATAACACATTACAGCCACCAAGTCAGCCCCTTATCTCATAGCACATTATCGTCCGGAGGACGCAGCTCACACTGGAAGCAGCAATATCAGACGCTGGGAGATGCTATCTGATAGTGTTTGTCTGGCAGAAGTTGTGAGCTGCACCTCCCAGCGTCTGGTGCTGCTGCCTCCAGTGTGAGCTGCGTCCACTATCTCTGGCCTGTCAGTGTGTCTCTCTGGCCGCTGGACTCCCCCTCATTCTCTGACCTGACCTCTCCCCCTGCACTCCATCTCATTCCCCTCCCTTCCCCCTCCTCTCCTCTCACCTCCTCCTCACTGAGCAGCGACGACAGGATGAGAGCATCTCTCCCTGTTTGTGTTCCTGTCGTGTTGGAGAGCGTGAGTGACATCTCCTAAGAGCATTGGCTAACAATGGGGGCACTACCTGGCTAACAATGGGGGCACTACCTGGCAACAATGGGGGCACTACCTGGCAACAATGGGGGCACTACCTGGGAAACAATGGGGCACTACCTGGCACAACAACTGGAGGGGCACTACCTGGCTAACAATGGGGGCACTACCTGGCTAACAATGGGGGCACTACCTGGCTAACAGAGGGGGCACTACCTGGCAACAGGGGGGGCACTACCTGGCTAACAATGGGGGCACTACCTGGCAAATAAAGGGGCACTATCACTGGCACACTAACAGGGGGCCTACCTGGAAAATGGGGGCACTATCTGGCAACAATGGGGGCACTACCTGGCAACAATGGGGGCACTACCTGGCAACAATGGGGGCACTACCTGGCTAACAATGGGGGCACTACCTGGCAACAATGGGGGCACTACCTGGCAAACAATGGGGGCACTACCTGGCTAACAATGGGGGCACTATCTGGCAACAATGGGGGCACTAACTGGCAAACAATGGGGGCACTATCTGGCAAACAATGGGGGAACTATCTGGCTAACAATGGGGGCACTGCCTGGGGGACCTGGCTAACTAAGGGCACCTACCTGGCTAACTAAGGGGCACCTACCTGGCTAACTAAGGGGGGCATCTACCCGGCCAACAAAGGGGGGCATCTACCTGGCTACAAATTTGGCTCTACCTGGCTACAGAGAGGGCATCTATTTGGCTACAAGGGGGGCATCTACCTGCCTGTAAGGGGCACTACCTGGTTATGGGGGGCTACTACCTGGCTATAAGGGCATCTACCTGGCTTTCTTCCAAAGCCGTTATGCAGTTAGGTGGAGTGGGTGTGGCTTTTTGAAGGGGCGTGGCATACCGACAAGATGGGCGTGTCCATGCAAATTTTCACTAATATCTCCTGCTTTTTTATTTTCAAAAGTTGGCAACTATGCTATAAAGGCCCTGTCTTTCCAGGGGATCAGGGTCGCGTGGCCTGCTACCTGGAAGTTGGAGCAGCAGAGCTGGAGAGAGGCTCTGGCCCCCGGAAGCTTGAGGGAAGCCGAGGCAGTACTGGAGAGTACTGTGTGTTTGATGCTGGACATTAGGTCCAGACTACCGATAGACAGGGTCTATGTCCTAAGTTAGTTAGTGGCCAGACAGCCTAGGTTTTGATTTATGTGATATGTTTTGTGTAACCTGCTTGACTAATAAAACTGGGTTGAAGCCAGTGAAACCAGAAGCCTTGTGTCGGTGTGCCAATACCTTCTACAAAAGACGGCGATCCTGTGAGCCAAGTACCCCCAGGACGGCCCAGGAGGGCGTCCAGATGCAAGCAAAGTGTCACACAAGTTACATAGACTTCAGTAGTAAATTTTCTGCCCGTTCTGTCGTTTTTTGCAACAACAAAAAACGACTGGGAACAGAAAAAAACCTTCTGTGGGAACTACAGAACATTTTCACTATTAGGGCCCGTTCCCACAGAAAGGTTTTCAGTCGGATCTACTGACGGTTTTCAGATTTGAAAACTGTCTGTAAACCGACTGTCAAACTTTTACATTGATTTAAATAGAAAATCCGTGCAGGAGTCCACACTGCACAGATTTTCCGCAGGACAGTTTTTGACACCACCGACGTTCCTAAAAACTTAGAACATGTTCACTCTTCCACCCGAGTTTCAGGCAGAACATGAACATATGAGTGGGAAGGTGGACGGCTTGAATCCGCAAACCGCAGACCAAAGCCGTCCCCCTACGTGCCAAAAAAAGACAAAATACTAGTCGGAAAATCCGAATTGTATGTTGTCTATGCCGTGGGAACGCATCCTTAAAGTCTATGGGTTCTGTTTTCAGTTGTTTTTTCAGCAGTTTCAGAAAACAAAAAACACTGAAAAAATGAAAATGTGTGCAGTGGAGACATAGCCTTAGGGTGCTTTCACACGGTGCGTCTTTGGTGCATTTTTGATGCGTTTTTCAATGCATTTTTTGTGCAGGAAGGTACAGCAATTAATACTGTACATTACTGCACACCAATCGTGGCAAAAATCGCGGTAAATTCGCAGTAAAATCGCAGTAATTACCGCGATTTTTGCCGCAATTTTTGTGCAGCAATGTACAGCATTAATTGCTGTACCTTCCTGCACAAAAAATCCATTGAAAAACACATCAAAAACGCACCAAAAATGCACCGTGTGAAAGCACCCTTAAGGGCCGTTCACACGGCTTATTTTGGCGGATTGGCGCCGTACTACACGCCGGAATTGCGCTGCAGTACGGCGCCAATCCGTCGCCGTAATTACGGTAATCCACCGTTCTCATAGAGAACAGTGGATTCCGTCGCTCCCCGCTCGGCGAATCGAGGGCCGGGGTGGGAGGAGAAGTTACCTGCACATTATCCAGGCGCAATACGCGCCGTGGATAATGCAAGTCTATGGGGCCGGCGGGCAGCGCCCCCGCCCCCACCCCTTATTCAAGACGGATTTGTGAGCTCAATCAGGCTCGCAATTCCGTCTTTAATTAGCCGTGTGAACACGGCCTAAGGGTGAGGACACACAATGCGGCTGCACTGCACTTGTGTTACAGTTTGTATTCACAGCATGTCTACTTCCTATATTTGATAATGGCAAAAATGTTATCTTGATGCTGCATTCTTTCTTTTTTATATTTCTGCAAAGGCTGTGTAATTTAATTGGTTCTTGACTGCACTGTCAATGGAGTAGTTGAACCATGTGCGGTAGAGGTAGTAGTAAAGAACTCTGTTCTGTAGATCCTTGTCACTGTGAAAGCAATATATCTAACTAAACAAAAACCACAGACACAGGAAATTTCAATATTTGCAAATGGCAACATAAGAGTAATCAAAAACCAATGACAAGATCTAACACTTTGTAACAGCATCATCGGGAGTGCAGAAACTGCATGTGGCATAACACATTTCAAGCACAACTTAATGAAACCATAAGGGCATGTCCCCACTGCACGGGTTTTCGGCCGGTTTTTGAGCCGGTTTGCGGTTTTTCAGACCGCCTGAAAAACGGCCGAAAATGAGCACAATTGTGCTCTATGGAAAACCCGTGCAGCAGTCCCCACGGGGTTTTCCCACCGGCGGTTTTGTCGCCGGCGGATCCGGCGACAAAACATTGAACATGCACATCTTCTGTCTGGTTTCCGGCCGGAACCTGTGCATCTCTATGGGAGGGGGGTGGGCTGTTCTCCGCTCAACGCGGAGAAAAGCTGTCCCCTCCGCGGCCGTGGGCACGGCCGCAAAACCGGACAAATACTTGTCCACTGCCGTGTAAACGGCCCCTAATACAACTGCAAGGCAACCTCATAACTAAGGTTATGTTTGATTTCTGCAAAGGCTCTATGCATATGGATAGGATTGGAAAACACTCCCTTTAGACTTGATGCAGGTACTTATGTACGGATGTAGCAGGGCTTAGTGTGACTATGATATCATGACTTTCCATGTTGTCTGCTCTTACTTAATATAAAGGCAATTGAAAAACATTAACTCCTTAACCCCTTACCGCCGGAGCCAGTTTTGGCCTTCCTGACAGAGCCCTGGTTTTAAAATCTGAATGTGTCACTTTATGTGAAAATAACATTTTGACACTTTTACCTATCCAAGTGATTCAGAGAGTGTTTTATCGTGACACAGTGTGCTTTAAGTAAGTAATACATTTTGGTCCAAAAAGTCCTTGTTTATTTATGAAAAATATCAAAATATCATGAAAATTTGCACAAATTTGCAATTTTCAAAGTTCAAAAATTTCTGCGTGAAAGAAAGATAGTTAGTTTATAACTAGCATCTACCATATGTCTACTGTAGGTTGGCATCATTTTTTAAATGTTTTTTTTTTTTTACCACATTAAGGGGCTTAGAAATATAGTAGCAATTTTTCACATTTTCAAGAAAATAAGCAAAATTTATTTTTAGGGACCAGTCCAGCTCTGACGTGGCTTTGAGGGGTCTGCATGTTAGATACCCGAATAAATGACCCCATCTAAGACACTAAACCCCTTAAAGTATTTAAAAAAGCATTTAAGAAGTTTGTTGACCCTTTAGATATTTCACAGAAATTAAAGCAAAGTGGAGGTGAAATTTCAAAATTTCACTTTTTTTGCAGATTTTCAATTTTTATTCATTATTCACTAGAACACAGTAGATGTGACCATGGAAATGCAGCTTAATATTGATTCCTCAGATTCTGACGTTTTCAAAGACATCCCATATGTGACCCTAGTGCGCTATTTTGCTCAACCACAAGCCTCAGAATAGGAGGTGCACTTACTGGACTCTGGGGTCTCATTTTCATTACAATTTTATTTAGGCGCCATTTTAGGTTTGTGGACACCCGAAGGTGCCAAAACCTAATAAATTCCCCTAAAAAGACCACATATTGGAAACTACACCCTTTACGGAATATATCCAGAGATACAGTGAGTATATCGACCCCACAGGTGTTTCACAAATTTTTTTTTAGCGTTCGGCTCTGAAAATAAAAAAATAAAAAATTCCAATAATCTGCAATTTTAGTTGAAAATGTTTAATTTTTACAAGGAATACTGGAAAAAAGCCCCAAAATTGTGTTACACAATTTCTTCCAAGTTCGGCAATACACTCCATGTGGGTGTAAACTGACGTTTGGGCGCATAACAGGATGTACAAGGAAGGGAGTGTTATTTGGCTTTTGGAGCACAGATTTTGGCGGGTCCATGTCGCATCTGCAAAGCCCCCAAAGTACTAAAACAGGTGAAACCTTTCAGAAGTTGCCCCATTTTGGATTCAGCACCCTTCAGGGATCTCATCTAGGGCTGTATTTTGCATTTTGGGCGCACAATTGGTCCGTAGTTTTTTTTAGCATTGGGCTATGAATATATGGGGAAAAAAACGCTTTTCCGCCATTGTTTTTGGGCTTCATTTTTACAGTATTCGCCATACGGGATAAATGACAGGATAACTTTACTATGGGGGTCGGTACAATTACAATGATATAAATTTTATATAGTTTTTTATGTTTTATTACTTTTACACAATAGAAGTGAGTTTATAAAAAGTTGTGTTTTTATGTTGTCGTATTCTGACAGCCATAACTTTTTAAGTTTTTGTATATGGAGCTGATTGTGGGCTTGTTTTTTGCGAGATGAGTTGATGTTTTTATTGGTACCATTACAGGGGGCATATGATGCTTTGATCACTTTTTATTAAGGTTTTTGTGAGGCATTTTGAACAAAATACAGCAATCCTGGTAGGGTTTTTTATTTTTATTTTTTACAGCGGTCACTGTGCGGCATAAATGACATGCTAATTTTACTCAGCAGGTTGATACGATTACAGCGATACCAAATTTGTATATTTTTTTAATGTTTTACTGCTTTTACACAATAAAAACACTTTTATTCGAAAAGGAAAACACGTTTTTGCATCGCCACAGTCTGAGAGCCATAACTTTTTTATTTTTCTGTTTACAGAGTTGTATAGGGGCTTGTTTTTTGCGGGATGAGTTGACGTTTTTATTGGTATCATTTTTGGGAGGACAAGACTTTATGATCACTTTTAAATCTGCTTTTTTGGAAGGCAGGGTGAAGAAAATACTGCAATCCTAGCAGTGTTTTTTATTTTTATTTTTAATAGTGCTCACTGTGCAGTATCCGTGACAAGTGAGTTTTACTCTGTGGGTTGAGAGGATTACGGCGATACCCAATTTATATGGTTTTTTATATGGAAGCACAATTTTTTTTTTTAAAGTGTTTTTATTGTGTAAAACAATATTTATGTATCGCTATCTTCTGATAGCCATAACTTTTTAATTTTTCTGTACACAGAGCTGTGTAAGGCCTTTTTTTTGTGGGATGAACGGACGTTTTAATTGGCACCACTTTGATGTTGATATGAGTTTTTGATGACTTTTTACTCCATTTTATGTGCTGCGGGATGAACAAAAATCGCAATTCTGTGACTGTTTTTTGTTTTGTTTTTTACGGCATTCACCATACGGGTTAATTAACATGACAGATTTATAGGGTGGGTCATTACCATATGTGGCAATACCAAATATGGGTACTTTATATATTTTTGATCTTTTTTTGGGGCGATTGGCGTTTGTAAAGGGGAAAAGGGTGGTGTACGTGTTTTTTATTTTATTTTTGTGTTTGTGATTTACTTTCTTACACTTTTTTTTTACTTTTTCACACTTTTTACACTTTTCCCCAGCTTATAGCATAGTTGCCAACTTTTGAAAATGAAAAAGCAGGAGATTGAAGAGGGTGGCGCGCAAAAAATTGCGCGCCGGCGCTGTACATACAGGGGGAGAAGGGAGGAGGGGAACGATCCCTCCTGCCTCCTCCCTGCACAGTAAGAAGCGCTGTGCGGGTGAGCGTCCGCTTCACCCGCCTGTAGCAGCGCCGCGGCGGGAGGAATGCCAACTCTGCCGGGAGGGCGGGGGAGGACCCCAAATAGCGGGACCCCCCCGCCAAAAGCGGGAGAGTTGGCATGTATGGCTTATAGCATACATGCCAACTCTCCCGTTTTTGGCAGGGGGTCCCGCTATTTGGGGTCCACCCCCGCCCTCCCGGGGAGTTGGCATTTCTCCCGCCGCCAGCAGGCAGCGGGGGTCCTTTAAATGGCCGCGGTGCCGGAGTAGCGCTGGTGCGCTACTCCGGCGCCGCCGGTCCGTTCCCAGGGGCGGGTGAAGCGGGCGCAGGGTCCGCTCACCCGCCCGCGGTCTCACTGTGCGGGGAGGAGGCAGGAGGGAGCGCTCCCTCCTCCCCCTGTATGTACGGCGCCGCTGCGCGCCGTGCATACAGGTCAGCGGCGCAGGGGAAATGACGCGCGGCTGCTCTCATTCCCCCTGCGTCGCTGAGGAGATCGGGCAGGAGCCTGGCCGGAGCTGCAGGAGCCTGGTCAGGTAAGTGGAATTTATTATTTTATTTTTATTAACTACATGGGGGGCTCTGCCTGGCTACAATGGGGGGGGGGCTACCTGGCTGGCTACAATGGGGGAAATACCTGGCTGGCTACAATGGGGGCAACTACCTGGCTGGCTACAATGGGGGCACTACCTGGCTGGCTACTAAAGGGGGCAACTACCTGGCTGGCTACTAAAGGGGGCACTACCTACCTGGCTGGCTACTAAAGGGGGCACTACCTGGCTGGCTGCTAAAGGGGGCAACTACCTGGCTGGCTACTAAAGGGGGCAACTACCTGGCTGGCTACTAAAGGGGGCACTACCTACCTGGCTGGCTACTAAAGGGGGCACTACTACTGACTAAGGCACTACTGACTACTATAGGGGGCAACTACCTGACTATTAAAGGGGGCAACTACCTGGCTACAAAGGGGGCAACTACCTGGCTAACAAAGGGGGCATCTACCTAGCTACAGAGGGGGCATCTACCTTGCTACAAGGGGCATCTACCTGCCTGTAAGGGGTATTACCTGGTTATGGGGGGCTACTACCTGGCTATAAGGGCATCTACCTGGCTTTCTTCCAAAGCCATTATGTAGTTAGGCGGAGTGGGTGTGGCTTTTTGAAGGGGCGTGGCACACAAAACGATGGGCGTGTCCATGCAAATTTTTGCCGCCCTCTTTAATCTCCTGCTTTTCCATTTTCAAAAGTTGGCAACTATGGCTTATAGCTGTATACTGGTCTCCATGGCAACTGTCAGTCACGCTGCCCACAATGCATTGTGGGCATCGTGACGTCACCAGACAACCCAGATGTTGTCATTCAGCGTCCAGGCTGTCTGGTAAGGAGATCAGTAGTGGCGCAGAGCTCCGTTACTGCGCCGGATCGCGGGCAGCAGGAGCTCACTCCTGCTGCCTGCAGCTTCGATGTTGCGACCACGATGTCACGACATCGGGGGGATAATCCCCCGCGGCCGGAGCTCACTCCGGCCGGGGGGGATGCGGCATGATGCCAGCGTAAATATACCGCTGGCTCCATGCTGTGATCTTGCACGCTCCGCTTGTGAGCGCACAAGATCGCCATGACGTACTCATACGTCAATTTGCGAGAACCCCTACCTGACCTTGACGTATGGGTACGTCAAATGTCGGTAAGGGGTTAACGACCAACCACCGAATTTTGACTGCAGGCGGTGCAGGTGTTCTGTCTGCAGCAACGCCAAAAGATGTTGCTGCAGACAGAGGGGTTTTGCAGTAAGTACCGTAACTGTGCTAGGAACAGATCTGTTGTCAACAACTCTGTGTGCTGCCCTGACTGCAACCTGTGTCATACTGACACAGAGTCTGTATAGAGGAGTATACAGGACTATGCTAATACATCACCAAGTGTTAACAAAAGTGTAAAATAGTTATCCTTTAATGGGATTTAAAAAAAAAGCAAAAAAACATAAATAGTGTAGAAAAAAATTTATAAAATAAGTAATAAAATAAAAATAAACATTTAATAAATAATTATCGTGCATACATTACACAAAATAGAAACCTACACATATTTGGTATCTATACAACCATAATAACCTGTAGAATTAATCTAACAGGTTATTTAGTGTGAAATGTGAATGCTGAAAAAAAAACTATGCCCCCCAAAATACAACTGCTGCATAAAACAAGTATTCATACAACTGCGTCAAAGGTACGACTGTTGAAATGTAGGGGTGCAAAAACAAAAATATTTAGCTGGTCATTGAGGCCTTTTCAGGCCTAGTGCTTAAGGGGTTAAAAATTTTGAAATAACGTTTTGTGCTGTGATATCATGGAGCATTATCTGTCAATTAATCTTTGCTACATATGTAGTATTGTGGCACAAATAGCCTGGGCTCAATATACCACAGAATAATGCTTAAGGGTTTTTATGGAAAATAATTTTAACAATATACCATTGGAAGGAGCTTTCTACCAATTATTCGTTGGATTTGTATGTAAGGGAAATGCTCCATGTACATCTATAGAAGCTTTATTAAAATTCAGTACGAAACAGAGCCATAATATGACCTTAAAACCTTGCTATAACACGGTCTTGTGCATAAAGCCTTAATCATCAAACATTATATAAATATTTCAATTAAATAGGTTTTCTCACTTCAATGATTTGCTTACACCATGTAGGGTAAATGAAGACTTTTTCTTAATATATCAGATTTTAATTTTGCCTTGGTCAGGAGATAAGAGAGATTTTATCTGCTCTGACTGCACACAAGTTTCTCTGGTTACCATTCATATCTCCCTTCCTGATTAGACAGAAGGCTGAGTGATGTCACCATGATTGGAGCTCACTACAGAGTAGAGACTTTATCTCTAACAAGATTAGCTTTTTGTTTACAGATAAGCACTCGTTTTCACTCCTCAGAGCATTTGTAGCTCTGTTTGTTGAAGATTTAATCTCCTGCACGTATGTCTTTGTAATGTGTTAGCTAGTTATAGAGAAGCTAAATTTACTAATCACTGCTATAAAACACCCACAGCCTGATGAGGGAGAGTGAATGTAAGGCTGTCTGTAATTCTATCAAACAGTATTGTGAGATACCTCCTTTAATACATTGCTATTAGCAAACTTTTTTTTAAAAAAAAAGGTTGTGCCACAAAAGACACTTATCACCTTTCCACCAGTTTGAAAAGAATTGAGCAGCAGTGTGCATGTTTAACCACTGCTCCAATTAAAGACTTCCTTGCTGTTCTTTGGGTACTTAAGGCCCCCATTTTAGCAATTGGAGGGAGTCCCAGCAGTGGTGTCACCAAAGATCAGACATTTGTTACCTATTTAATGCTAGTGTACACAAACTTTCGTAGGTTACAGGCTACCTTTCTCTGCTCTAACAGACTCTAAAGTCTTGGCCAGGCTGATTGGACGGATATCACGTCCTGCTGTGTCTTATCAGTAGCACTGGAGCTTGTTTATGTTTCTTGCTGACACACTTTAACCCTTTAGAGCTCTGTAGCTTTTTGTTCTGTTGTTTAGACCCCTGCATCATCAATGTCCCTCTAACAGTCTTAGCAGAATGATGTCAATCACTGCTATAGAACTACCCACAGCCTAACCAGTCTGGCTGTCAAGAGCAGACTTTGTGAAAAAGCATGATGAGTACACTCCCTTTACAATAAGTGTCTATACTTAGAATAGGTAATTATTATTTGTTTTATAGGGTCAACTCTTCAAACAGCACAGTAAGGAGGTTGCAGTGCACACATGAATGTACAGTTCCCTTTATAGGCACAGTCAGGTCTTCCCAGAGGAGTTTTACAGTCTCCTGGATTAGTCTTCTTAAAGGATGGCAAATATGATCATACTATGTCACACTTGTATCATATCAGCTTATGAGCCATGTCTTTAGAAACCCATTACAAACCTTATAAACTATTTCTAGGTGGACTATTCTCAAGGGATCATTAGAGTCATTTACAGTTTCTAACTTGTGTGTTACCTGGTTTGAAGCATTTAACACTCAAGAAAGCTAGTGACTCATTTGACTCTCCTGAGGCTTTCTCTCACCATATCATCCTTAATGTTAATGACAATTATGAAGATGTAACACTGAGCAGATCTAAGCTAATGGTGGTGGTTGGGAGCCATCTGTTTCTAGTAAAAAGCAAGCTATCTTACCATGTCACTTAAGTCTCCTTTCCAGATGTATGACCTGTGCCCGCATACTCGTCATCAGCATGGTAAGCTGTGTTCTCCTGCAACATACAAGCAGATATAGTGAGAGGTAGAATTATGATAATTATTTTCAAAATCTAAAATGCTGGCTTGCATTTTTCGCAATAAGTATTTAAAGCTTTTGATAGCTCTAATAGAAATGGAAATTGGCCACTGGCAAGAGCGGCCACTCTATTACTGCAGGTTGTATTAAAGGGGTTGTCTCACTACAAGGATTGCTTTTTAAAAACAAGTCACTTTGCAATATGTGTCCATTAACAGTGTCCTACCTATTCCTAGATATCCCCTCTTGTATGGGCTGCATGAGCTCCTCAGGTCGCTATAGCTACAGACCTGTTTGATCTCTCCTGATAGGCTGCCAGCACTGGTTGCTATAGCTACAGACCTGGCTTCTACTGCAGCCTAGTGGAAGCCAGTAAACACGCCCCTGAATTCAAAATGAAACCAAGAAAACAGGACTGAGGTAAGATGAAACAATGTAGTGAGACAACCCCTTTAAGCTCTACTTTTGGGAATTGCTGCACAGGACCAGAAGTGGAACCTATCACACATGTATAACATCTTTGCAAGTAGTCTTTATTAATCATCTGCTACAGTTTTTAGTCTTCAGATTCTATCCAGGCTTATGTGTTGCCTTGGCAACAGAGTGCAAATAAACCCTGTGTAGTGTAATTCTGCAATCATGCTCCATTCCGTGACCCCCTTTGTCCTATTACCAAACATTTGGCATCTTATCAAAAAATACAGATGGAAGGGAGTATGACTGTATAGATAATCCAAATGTGCTGAATGGAGTTCATCTATATCATGTCATATTGTACTGCCAATGTACATAATACAGTACAGATCCTGCAGGCAATTTGTATTGCTAGTATAGCAAATCACAGAGGATGGTCTGGGCTACTCCACTGTAACAAGTTCAGTAAGTAGATAAGAAAAGTGTAGAACACAGAAGTTGGAGGATTTAAGAAAAACATTTATTGACTTATCATGGAGACTGTCAACCACATTCCCCAATGGAGTCTTGTAGGAAAAGTGTGAGCTGAGTCTTATGATTATACACTGTGGAAAGTAAAAGTTTACTAAATTATAATTTAGTGTTTCTCAATGCATTTAAGCCAATGTTAGCTCTCCTCATGCAAATGACAGAAAACTACCCACAAGACTATGATTTTACAATAAGCATGAGCACAGTGGAAATACCCCTCTGAATATGGCATGTACCCCCTTATTGTATATCTTCAACAGGCTGAGAACCTAGGGATGCTTTCCCACAGAGCTTTAATATGTATGCACATAAAGAGCTATATAATCCTAATGATATCAAAAGTCAACATATAGTGAAGTAACACACCTCCAGTACATGTTTTAGCTTGACAGGATGCTCCAACATGTGACACAGTGGATTTTTTTACATAAAATTAATTCTTCTGCCAGCTGCCTGTCACAAAAGCAAGCAGCGGCCATGAACACCAGCCGGTCATTTGCCATGGTGATCTTCTTTGTCACAGGACTGAAATGCTGGTGACACTGTCAATTTATTGAGCATATGTCATGAAACTGCTATAGACTAGCAGTTGGCATGATGCATGAAGAACACCATGACTGTGACATTAGGGATCATATGACTTGCAATGGAAAAATATCAAATATGAGGTATTAGTTGATATGGTAGCTACAGTACGCAAGCTCGCAAGCCTCGGCAAGGCTCCTCATTTCTTGCAATTCCCTACACTATTAAAAATAAAACCACAGAAAAAATGGGACATAAATTACCAAAAACAAACTACAAAGCTACACTTACTGCTCAATGGCTAAAAGATATACTGAGTCCCAGCAGCAGGCGTCTCTGGCCGAGGCTTGCGAGCTTACGTACTGTAGCTACCGTATCAACTAATACCTCATATTTGATATTTTTCCAGTATGTCATCATTTTTTTGCCCTAAAACACTGGGGAGCTTAGGGTACAAGTATTTTGTGTAGGACACCCTTTAAAGGGGTTTTGCCATGATGTAATGTTGACGTGGGATCCTCCAAAATGGGTTTTTAATCACTTTTCTAAATATATGTAATTACAAAAATTGCAGCCTGAGAGAGCTACAGCCTTCCTTACATGCCCTTGGTTACTTCAAAGTTTGTATTAGATACGGCCTGACAGGAGCTGCTGGACGGGCTTGCGCAGAGAGAGCTTCTTATATGATGAGACTGAGCTGCAGAAGTTTTCAAGGCACCGGGTAGCAATGTGTTTTCTTTTGTATACAGAATAAACTAGTTGTATTGTGATTAGATCCCTGCTTTATCTGATGACAGAGAACATGAAGGAGCTTTCAAGCTGCTGAGGAGAAAAGGTGTTGTCTTTTGTATACAGAATCCACAAGTTGCAGTTTGATTATTTCTGTGAACATGTCACACGATCCCTTATGCAGCTCGTGCTCTGGCTGTGTGTGTCTCTCTCTCTTTCAGCTCTGTGATTTGTTTACATTATCTTCTTAGCAGATAAGGCTCCTCCTGGCAAAACCCCTTTAAGTGCTGGGCAGCCTGCCCATTTGAATATTATGGGCGTTATTGGCTGTAACTCAGCATGGTGTTCCTGTATGAATGGCATTACCCTTTGAATCGCCTTATCTATATGCAATTTCATCGGTATTGTTGCATTTGGCAGTCTCCCTATGTGTTATACTGTGGCTTCTTGCATGCTGGTGTGAACTAGTACCTAGAGCATTTGCTCATTAATATTCGGCACCTGCTATATCTTTCCCATGCAGCATATGGGCCACAGACGCCTCCTGCTGGGACTGAGTATATCTTTTAGCCATTGAGCAGTAAGTGTAGCTTTGTAGTTTGTTTTTGAAAATTAAAGAGGCAAAGCAGCAAATTGATTGTGGAAGTGGAAAGAAAAGGTAAAAGAGAAAGTGAGAAACCGGAGGCGAAAAAATAAAAATGTGGGGCCTCAATTTATATTAATGACACATAATTATTTTCTATAACATGTGCCATTTTACATAACAGGGTTATTTTTACCACACTGATTAACTTTAAACATGTAGGCAATGGTAATTTTTGTTATTGACATACTTTAATCTTTCAGAGCTTTGTAGTCTTGTGTCCTGTTTTTAAAATCCCTCCATCACCAATGTCCCTCAGACAGGTTCAGCTAGGAACAGCAGAACTGATATGCCAATCACTACAGTAGAATCGCCCACAGCCTGAACAGGAAGAGTGAGTCTGAAGCTGGCTGTGAAGAGCTGACTCTGTGAAACAGTATGGTGAAAACATCCCTTTGAGAAATGTTATCAATAACACAGTCATTTTTCTGTGTACTGCACTGTTTTATGCCTAAAGGAGCCTACAATTAGGATTAATTACACATTAGTCACTTTGTCTCTTATGCCGATTCATGCCCCTTTATAAACAAAACCCACAATTCAGTTTTATATATTTTACCTGAACTAATAATGAAAAGCCATAGTATTAGAAATCTACAAAAGTTATAAGCACACAATTTCTAAACTTTGAATAAAAGATGTCAGAAGTTGTAGAAAACTTAAATAAAACATGGCATTGAACAAAGCAGTGACTGTGCTGTTGCTGCATAAAATGCAAGTGATATCTGTCAATTCAACATTAGATCAAGAAGCAGAAAATTAAATTCAAGCACAACACAAATGATAACATTACTGCTATAGATGTCACGGAGACAGACAACAGTTCAGTACATACTAACCAAGACAGTATACATACTTGGAAAACTGACTTTTCATAGATCTGTTCAGAATAACAATGGCTAAAAGGAAAAGAAAGTTACAACTGGCAAAGTTGTAAGAATGGCTACTTGGGGTGCAAAGAATGTATGCTTTTAAAATTTTGGTCAGGAACAGGGGAGTAACTAGAATTCATTGACCCCATAGCAAAATCAGATCGGGCCCCACCACCTAATGTCAGCAAACACAAAAACAGCAACATAAGCAGCAGAAATTAAGAATATAAATACTGCCATGTATCAGAGAACAAATATAGTACCGCTAGATAGCAATAAGCCACAAACATGTCATTCCCTTTAAAAAGGTACAGTGTTCTGGCACCGAAGTGGACCCCCTTGACCGTTGGACCACATAGCAGCTGCTTTTACTATAGTTCCGCTTTGGTCTGCAACTATTTCTTGGCATGGAGTGGACAGATTCTTAAGTTAGCTTTAATGGCAAAAAGAAAACCCAACAACTTAAACGTTTGCAAATGAAAACATTTGCTCATCAAACATTATCTGCACATCTGAAAGCTTGTTAAATCCTTCACGCCATATCGACAATGGACATATGGGCACGTTCTGTTGTCGGTAAGAAGCTATGGAGTGGTGGGTGCCGGCTGTGAATTACAGCTGACACCCAGCACAAACAGCAGGGATCAGAGGTGGCTTCGACCCCTGCTGTTTAACCCAGCAGGGATCAACACATAAATAAATGAATGGGAAATGCTGTGTCAGTTCCTCACTCTGCTGGTCTACTGAAAAAGCGAAATCACAATTCTATCATAATCTGGTGTTGTGTCACAGATTAGAACTTGAAGCTATTGTGGAAGGAACACAATAAACCATTTTAAGGCTTTCTGGGAAGTAGATACGCTGTTTACTGTTAAATGCCATAAATCATGAATGAGTTAAGAATAAAAACTTGCTGCTTTTTAATGTTGAGTTCACTGGCTTGATTGGTTTTGAAAGGGTTGCCTGGTTCCTATAAAAAATAAATACTAAACCCCTGGTGCATCATTAAAGGAGAAGAAAAACTTATACTCGCCTTTCTCCTCACAGTCGTGCCTTTCCTGAGTCTCCCCGCTGTTCTTCTTAACAGGACGTTAGCCACTGATTTGCTGCGGTGGTCACGTGCCTCTGTTTACACCACCGTCTGGAGCTGTTCACTTGCGAATGGTGATGTAAGGGAATGGCACGTGACTGCTGAAGCCAATCAGCGACTGTAGTGGTGACGTCCCATTAGGAAGAGGGAAAAAGAAGACCAGAGAGACCCAGTGCTGGAACTCATATGAGGAGGAAGGTGAGTGTAGGTTTTGTGTTTTGTTTTTTTAATGGGGCACCTATAGCTTAACATAGGTTATTTTATATCTAAATAAGGGATTGGGCGAACCTCCTGGCTATAGTAATGAGCTGTGTTCTTCCTTCCTTCCTCCTGCAATTCCATTCCATTATCACCTCATGAAGACCTGATGGTTATACTGAGATGAGTGTATGTGGTGCATGTACCAGCTTTGGAAAAAAAATAAACATATCTTAGCAATACTTTTTTGGAATATGTTTATGCCATATGTGTCTATATATGGCAGCCCAGTGGCTGCGATGTGGGTGCTGCCTGTCACAGATTTTGCTAGTATGTTATAACATTGTATTAAATTTGTTTCAAAAGAAGTTGTAGTCATTAATGGAATTTAGGGAAAGGTAACAGAAGACAAGGGATTCCTTTGATTACAAACAGGACTGGCCTAAAGTATATGCCCCTTTGGTAAAAAGCAAGAACAGCCTCAAATATATACTCTTTTGATAGCAAGCAACAATGACCTGATTACACAGTGTAGAACTCATGCAGTACTTTAATACAATCCCTACATGCATAACCATGCCCTTTATTTTCATGACCACGTTCATGTTTGGCACTAACTAGACAGTTTTGCCTCCATTGCTACATTTGCCTACACCATTAGCTTCACTTTCACTGCTTTAGACCTCGACCTAGCCATGGCATTTTTATTTTGGATATGCCCCTGCATGAAGTGGTTTTCCCATCAGTGAATTTCTGTGCTGAAAGTCTGCTGGTAGCAAGCTACTAGCTGCTTTAGAAATGGGGAGTGTCTTGCCACCATCCTCCCTATTTTTTTATGGGAGCTCTGAATATATCTAAGCATCTGTGCTTGGTTATATGTGGAACTCCCACAGAAATTAATTGGGAGGACCACCGCAGGCGCCATTCTCTGAGATAATTAGCTCATAGCTCACTTGTAGAAGTGCATTGAATAGTAAACCCTTTTAATCAGATTACTGTACACATGCACTCATAAGAAAAGTGAGAAGTTTAGGAGTTCTATCTATTTTCTAAACTCTTTTTGTTCTTTTCTCATAGGTTATGAGAGTACTTAGTATCGGAGTACATAAAACATAGCAGTATTTAAAAGTATAGGTACCAATCATTTTGTATTACAATAATGAAAATATGTTATTACCACTGCTCAGAGCCATCTTAACAACATTATGGGCCCCTGGGCATAGCACTGCAGTGGGACCTGCCCATATACATGGCATCACACTAGGCCATGCCTTTAGCCACCCCGAAGCACACCCATATTATCACACTAATTATGTCTGGACGTTGGCAGCCTGCCTTCTCTGCCATGTTTTTTAACTGTTTTCACATCCTAAAAACACACAAACAAGCAAAGCCAACAAAGAAATCGTATTCCTGGGATATACATAGACCACCTGGGACCCTTATACTTGTGGGGACCCGGGCAACTGCCTAGTGTGCCCAATGGAAAAGATGGCCCTGCCACTGCTGCCTAAAATGTGATTTGTTGATATACAGAGGTTTGTGTGTTTTTCACAAGAAAAGTTTCTCTTTGTTCTTGTATTTTAGAGCTTTCCATGCAATGTTGTATTTTTTCTTAAATAATGTATAAATCCATGTAATAAGCTGAAACCATGTGGTGCAGTTCCTCTTCTTCAGTAGATCTTCCCGGGAGTCTCAGCATAGAGAGCACTCTCCTTGTACCAACTGATCATGTCATTTCTACTTAAACTTTACAAATTGCTTACCAGCTGTGAAAAGTCATTGGGACCCTGACTGTGGATCCCTCATTAAATCCTTAACATCTATTCTCATATATAAGAAAGGTTCCCTAACCCAATTTCTTGACTGCAGCATATCAGATGATAGTGGTCCAATGACAATAAACGATGGGGTGAACTTGAAGGAACAACTGGAAGCCTTTAGTTCTGCTGTGTGGTTGCTTCAATAATGGAGGTCAACCCCTGGGTTGCAATTCCAAAGAGATTTATCTAATCCCTTATCCAAATAGATGTGTTGCATGCTCATCATAAAGATCTTAAGACGTCAGCGGAGAGTTAACTGCAGTACCCTGAGACATCTCTCTATCCCTAACTTCTGTCAGTGAGCTGGAAACAAATTGCCTTATGATTCCTGAGAAAATTAGGAGATTACGTTGTCACAGATCTGCTGAGGAGAATTATTTCAGTGTGTCCCCTGCTAGGTAACTGACTATACAGCTTTCTATGTGGGGTGACTAATGAATATCTACAGAGTTGGGTAATGATGTCCTACTCCATCACATCTGTTTATAACTATAACATGGATGTATTTAAGAAATGTTCAATAATTTTTATTTAGAATTCCCATTTGGGTCTGTGGTATTAATAAAAAAATGAATATTTATGACCAAAAGTTAAAGACAATTAATGCAGCCAGCATTTAATGGCTTCTTAGCTAGGTAAATGTCATCAAATGCAAAATTCTTGGAAAATCGTGTTTCTGCACGTCTGACTAATACAGATATACAGGAAGATGTTAACTAAATTATTCAATACGACAAACCAAGTCGTTACTGCATGACACACATTGATGGTATAGAAACAGGACATTTTATTTTTAACTATTATCATTGGTTTCCTTATGGGATTTCTAAAAGGAGCTAAGAAAGAAACTGACTAGATATGCTAAATATTATAGGTTGATGCAATTATTTTGCTGTGTAAGTAGCAAAGAAAAAATGTTAAACTATAACATTTGTCTGCTACTCTGCATGAATTATGCTGCAATATACTATACTAAATACTACTTACCTTCATACAGATGCATCACATACCTAGATATACAGCAAACATCATGTACACATAAAGTAAACCACTGTGCACTCACCAAATTCTGCTCTCCTGCTAGATTGTACTAGTACCTCTCCTTAGGAGTCATTTAAACTTGTGCTTGTCCTGTTCTGGTACCCAGGTCTGAATCTTCACATCCTCTCTATGCACACCACTATATCCCAGCTGAAGCTTCATAGAGGCAGCTGAGAGATGAGCAGCAAATCTTGTGGGAGGGGAGATAGAACATAAAGCAAGGCACTGAAGACAAAGTGCAGCTCCTGACACAGTAAGGTACCACAAGATGCACGGCTCTCATCAGGAGTCCCAGTAATACCCCAAACATGCATTTGTAAAATATTCAGACATGGAATGGCTAAGCCAGTTGGAACATAGAAAATGTTTATGTATACAATTACAGAAATCTTATGCAAAGTGAACTAAAAGGTAATTTGTAATGTCTACCTTCTAGGCAACTAGAAATGGAGAATACACAGTTGTGAATGAAGCCTAAATGTTTCTTTCCACTATTGATATTTATCATCTGTCTACAGTATAGGTGATAAATGTCCTGTTATTGGGAGCCCCATAGATGGGTCCCCCACAATCACTAGAATAGGGATCAGACCAAAGTGAATTTGGAGTAGTGGTCAAGCATTGTTGTAAAGTCTATGGGAATTCAGTAGTATAATGTTGTACCATGTTAGCCATATAAAGTGGTGGAAGAACGAAGAAATCGGGCAATACCTTTCAGAGGCTAACTGAGTATATTTGATGGTAAGCTTTCAACAGTACTAACTCTTTGTCAGCCATGTCTAGTAGTAAGGACTCTCAAAAGCTTACTATTAAATATATTCATTTAACCTTTAAAAGGTATAAACTGATTTCTTTATGTAACTGACAAAGAAAGCCTAGTATACTGCTTGACTGTGTATTACGAGTGGCAGGAATTCTACTATTTCATCTTATCCTGCTTATAAGGACATAATGAGTCTCTCTTATGTTTACAATGTTGTCTGTATTGTTTGAAGTGGTTGCATGGCAACTTCTCAGGATCCTTCTTTATAAGCTGACCTAGGTTGCACACCTGAGCTCATTAGGTCTCTATAAAGCTCAGCTGAATAGTGCACTCTGTGCAGAGTATAAGTTTGAGCCTGTGATGAGCCCCCTCTGAGCCCCTGTGATGCGCCACCTCTAAGCCCCCCACAGCCCCTGTGATGGGCCACCTCTAAGCTCCCCAGAGCCCCTGTGATGGGCCACCTCGACGCCCCCTAAGGGCTCACAACTGTATTATTTAAAACTTCGTAATTCATACTTATTAAAAATTATTTACCTGTCTTGCTGTGCAGAACCAGGCAAAGAGCCCTTTCCTCCCCTCCCCTGTATCCCCTGCAAACCATGTGACTTTCATTGTACACATGACCTCACTGAACATTACATCACATTCAGTGGGTGTGCTTTGAAGCCAGTCTCAGCTTAGGAACACTCCCCTGCAGTGGGTGTGACCTGAGCAGAGAACAATCTGACTGCAAGTGAATAGAAGTTATTACATTTGAATAATAATAGAGGAGGGTGAACTGTTTGTTTGTCCTTGAGTCCTGCTGGCAGGACTTACTAACAGTACTGGGAGCAGAGGACAGCAGCTCAGAGCTGGGGGGTTGTGTACTGCTGTCATGAATGTGACTGCAGCTCTGTAAAGTTTACATAGTGACTCATGAGTAATAACTAGTAAAAAAAATATTACTCCAGTTATCTGAATAAAGAACTTCAGTCTTGATCCATTTTTTTAGTCATGCAATTTCTTATTTCCATAAGCAAAAGTGCAATTCCAAAATGTCATGAGTCAATAATATGCAAATTTTCGACTCTGGGTCCTCTCCAGTTAACGCTTTAAATCCTCGTTTTAATATTCTATTGCAAGCAGAGTTTAATCATGTACTCTCTCAAGGCTGCATAGAAAGTCTGCAAGGTTTCGGGGACCGCCCCCTTTGTGATGCTTGACACCACAATTTCGCCAAAATTTGGAATAGAAAGTGATCAAAAAGTTGCATTTATTCCAAAATGGTACCAGTCAAAACTATAACTCAGCTCACAAAAAGTGAGCCCTCACTTAGGTTCATGGTGGAAAAACAAAATGTTATAGGTCGCAGAAAATTGTGCTGCATTACAAATTTAAGAAATATATTATGTTTTATTTTTTTAACAGTGCTAAAACATAACGAAAACCCACATATTTGGTATCACCACAGTCGTATCAACCTGCAGAATACGGATAACACATCATTTATATGGAAGAGTGAATGCCATAAAAACAAAACCCCCACAAACAAGGTGCAAATATGTTTTGTTAACCACATTACACCCCACTTACAATTTTTTCAGTTTTCCAGTATATTATATGGTACGATCAATGGCACCATTAAAAAGTACATCTTGTCCACTAAAAACAAGCCTGCATATGTCTATGTAAATGAAAAAATAAAAAGGCTGTCAGGAAGGGGCTAATGGACATTAAGCTAAGTTTTATGGTGACTTTACAGGAAATAAAATGTTACAATATATTTTTGTAGGTGCAATTATGTCTTTTCTTTCTGTGACCTTTAATATAATATTCAAGAACATTATGTGAACTACAGTTCACTGCACATTTTATGGTAGGCTTTCCTATTAGTGTGAAACATTCCATTTTTTACATATTTTATGTATGTTTACTAACAATTGAATTAAAAAAAAGTATTTTTATATTGTAACGAGTGTAATTTGGAGTTATGTGATATAAGTATTTTGACACATTAGCTAATGTAGAGTGGTCCTTTATAGTGAAATGTTCAATAGGAAATGTGTAATTCTTTATTTCTTGGGAATCCAAGCAGCAGAACACCCTAAAATCAATCTATTGTTGGTGGACATTTCTAACAAAAAGGATTGTTCAGCGCAGACAACTTATTCAAATTTTCAAGTCATAGGCTCTGTCCAGCAGTACTCTTTTTATATTTTTTTTGTGTACTTTTACTTAAAGTATTTAAAATGACTGAGGGTCACTTGACAACATCTGACACAGAAGCAAAAAGCCCATCAATTGCCCCAGTAGATCCAGCTTCTGACGTAGAAATGGGACCCAGCCATAGGAATATCCTTATGGTCCAGCTGCAAACTACCTCTTCTGGACTAGAAAAGTGGGTAACATGCAGATGCGTTTTACTATTTCGATTATTTTAGCTACGACTAAGGATATATTTTCCGAGATACATTAGTGTACTGACACTACAATGCACTTTTGAGTGCTATATGGGGTTTATGTATATACAGTATATCATGAAGTTCATGGCTTTAAAATAAATTTTTTCAATAAAAAAATAAGTTTTAATAAGCCTTCTTCTGCGTGGACGTCTGGCTGGTTTTAGTTTTCTATTTTAGTAATAACCACTATGCATATGAAGAATGAACTGAAATATCAACCCACAAAATTATGTCTTGTACTGTATGTATCCTAAGGTACTCCTCTCCACAACTGTACTGTATATAACTTTCCTTAGGGTCCTTTGCTCTTGAGTTGAGAATCAGGTGTAATTGAAAATTCATTATTAGAAGTTTGGAAGTTGAGTTTCAAATTTCAAGCAAATTGTTTTTCTCTTTACCTAACTATTTAAATTTAAGAGGTTCTCTGTTTAACTATGGTGGGCATAATGTATACCAATTATGTGTAACTTTTTCATTATTTAATTTTTTTATTTGTAAAAGGTTGTAATTTAAACTTTTAATATTATTATTTTTTTATTTTTTATTTTTAAACAATCTTTTTTCTTTTTAACTTTGAGTTCCCCTACGGTACTTGACCCCTCTGGAACCTGTTCATAAGTACAACCTTCTGCACTGTACAAACAATGCAGAAGGTTGTTTAAGGATAACACTTCTAACACCTCCTGTCTGCAGCAGAAAGAGTTAGAATCACATACATGGCAGTGTCCCCATGCAACTGAAGTGTCTAGGCCTCCCACTTTCTTGCCAACCCCACAGTAGGTAGATTAGGTCCTCCCCACTAGGTGGGTAGATCAGGTGCCCCTTGTAGGTAGATAGGGGCACCCAGTAGGTTAGTAGGTTGAGTAGGGGCCCCCCAGTCGGTAGGTAGCTTAAGGACCCTCCAATAGGTAGGTAAGTATGTAGAAAAGAGTCCCCTGGTAGGTAGATTGGGACCACCAGTAGGTTGGTAGGTAGAATTTAGGCTCCCCAGTAGGTAGATAGGTACTCACCTCTCCACACTCCTCTAGAGAGTCGTCCTGTTCTCGACCCCAAGCCTGGTGCTTTAGGCTTGGGTGTAGGGCAGGAAGAAGTGCAGGTGAGGTGACAACATTACTTCATTGTGCCGCCTGTGCAACGACATACTGCAGGCGGCACATAGCTCTCTCTGCCCCGCCATTCATCTGAATTGCATGCGTTTTATGCATACAATTGAGATAGCTTAAATGGTAGGCCTGTGGCCTGTCCTCACAACTAAGAATGTATACATAGAACAGGCCATAAAGCCTGTTCTCTATGTTATGATGCTGAACTGTGACTCAGAGCTCGGGCACTCCCTGAGCAGCGTGCTATTTCTATATGACGCCACCAACTCTGCACGGGCCCCTATAAAGGCCCTGATTTCCCTGTGAAACAAGGGGCCCGCTGCAAGCTCCGTCTCTGGGCCCTGCATGGCAGTACCCGTAGTATTGCCTGTACGGTGGCCCTGCATATTAGGTATCTACACGAATGTAATAACCTGTAGAATTCAGGTTATTTAGTGTGAGATGCGAATGATGTACAAAAATAATTAAAAAAACAAAGACCAATTTTTTTTTTAAATTTGTAAATTTAAACCATGCACCCCAAAAAATGCAAATTATATTGCATAAACAAGTCCTCATAAAATTACGTAACTTAAAAGATAAAAAAGTTACGACTGTTAAAACGCAAGGAGGCAAAAGCCACAAAATTTAGCTGGATGTTAAAGGGGTAGTCCTGTTTCGGGAAATCTTCTTCGCTGGCCGCTCATTGCTATCTGCAATCTGGCCCTGCATGTGAATGAGGAGGGTGGCACTAGCTTGATTCATGAGCAGGTGTTAGCCCCACCCAACCGTGACCTGTCCCGCCCACTCACAACGGATTTGCTCATGAAGTGGATTCCTCTCTGGCAGAACAGGCTGCAAACTGTTGGATTTGAGCATTAAATGCCTTGAAACTACAGCATCTTAAAGAATAAGGGACATAGCGCTGGAAGCAGCATGTCTGACACTAGCTTGTGCTGCCCTCAGCAAGGGGGGAATAAACTATGTGACAGGTTCTCTTTAAATTCTGCTTTGTGAACTGTATTATTAAGATCTGCTTTACAGCAGCCACCTAGATATAGGAAACCTCAGTCGGAAACTGACTGGTAACATACTCTGTGACATTTTTAGAGGTCATTGTGATGGGAAGGGATTAACTGAATTATCCCCATTACCAACTGATTGTGGTGGATTCTGTTATGTGTCTCTGACTTCGTAATAGAGGTGCTACCCTTTGCTATAATCCTGTCTATAGTGATAATGAGATGACTACTGAGTGTTTAATTTGTTGCTATAATTTATATAGTGCTGTTATATTCCACAGCACTGTACAGAGATCGATCATAATGGTTCCTGTCCCCAATGGGGCTCACAATCTCTGGACTTTTCTTCGGCCTAACACCCCCAGTCTAATGGGCAGGTGGAGAGAGTTAACCAGACTCTAGGCTGCTACTTGCGCCACTTTGTCTCGGCACGCCAAGATGATTGGTCTAGTTTGTTGCCCTGGGCTGAGTTTTCCTATAACTCCTTGGACTCGGAGTCTGCTGGAGCTGCTCCTTTCTTTATTGTCTATGGGCGACATCCTCGCCCACCCTCCCTCTTTCTGTACCCTCTGAGGTCCCTGCCGTGGAGGAGCTGGTCCAGGATCTGACAGCTATCTGGAAGCAGACGCACCATTCTTTACTCCAGGCTTCCGCTCGTACCAAGGCGCAAGCTGACAGAAAGCGAAGACCCCGCCGATCTTTTCTCCTGGTGACAAGGTGTGGTTGTCGGCTAAATATACCCATTTCAAGTTTCCCAGCTATAAGCTGGGTCCCCGATTCCTGGGTCCGTTCGAGGTGCTAAAGCGCATAAATCCAGTGGCATACAAGCTCCGCCTTCCTCCCACTATGCGGGTCCCGAACTCCTTCCATGTCTCTCTTCTGAAACCGGTCATCCTAAATCGCTTCTCTCGGGTACTTGCTCCTCCCACTCCTGAGGCCGATGCCACCGATGTCTTTATGGTAAAGGAGATTCTAGATATGAAGAAGGTCAGAGGGAAGCATTTTTTTCTCATTGACTGGAAGGGGTTCGGGCCCGAAGAGAGGTCCTGGGAGCCAGAGGACAATATTCTGGACCGTAACATCATTCAGAAGTTCCTTCAGGCCAAAGGGGGGGGGGGGGGGGGGTGGGGGTAATGTAATGGGTGGGCCTGCGACCCCCGTCCCGGTTCGCAGGCTCATCTGTGGTCCCTGCACGAGTGGCACCGCCGCCCACATGTCGGGCGGTGGACATGCTCACCCCGCCGGCCGGGTCCCTGCCTACTTACCCGCTCGCTCTCCTGCTGCAGCTCCAATCTCCCTGCGCGAGCGTCGCCGCTCCCTAGGGCGCGCGCCGGCTCTGTGAAATTTAAAGGGCCAGTGCACCGGTAACTGGGTATTGCCGGTCGCTGCCCTAATTTAAGCCTGCCCCTTCCTGAGTCTTGTGCCGGATTTTTGTGCCATAGCCTATAGAGAAAGCTTTTCCAAACCTTGTTTTGATTCCCGTGTACCTACCATTTTTCCGTTCCCGACCAAAAAACTTGCCGCCTCCCCCTCCCGCCCCCTGTCTTCGACTACAAACCATAGCCCCCCGTCCTGCCTTTCTGCCTGTCCCCGACTATGAGCCCCCTGACGATTTGTACCACCTACACCTCGGCTGCCTCCCCCAAGAAAATCATGTCAGGGGTGCGCCCTGTAGCCCCCTGCCACGCAAGCCCGGGTTTAAAAAACCGAGACCTATTTAATTCCCCCCCCTGGGTGGCTTACGCCATCGTGCGGGGTCCAAACCCATCTCGACGGGGCACTCCTGTCTTGGAGCGTGCCTCTAAGTTAGGCCTGTACCCCCTCCCACTTCTTGGAATTTTGTAGAGAGGGGGGGGGCGGGGAGGGAGGGGACTGGAAATGTGAGGTTCTAAGATATTTGTGTCCAAATCTGCATGGGGGTGGGGGGAGAAGTCATCAGGGTGGGGATGGATCCCACAACAAAAGGGAAAGTCAAGACTCCCGAGAAAGCCCTTAGTTAAAGATGAAAACTGCACTGTAATCACTTATTGTCTACAGAGCCTTGTACACTGGTATATACATATTTACCTGTATTTTGGAAATATATGTCTGTAGGGCACTTTTTACATGGTATATACCACTATATGACGAAAATATGTTTTTTTCAGTAATAGTTTGATTAAATCATCACTATGTGGTGGTAATTGTGTGTGTTCGGCCCGTATAATCATCCTTGTATAACGTTATTGGTAAGTTAAAGGGGTAGTGAGATTTTTTGGGCAGTATGTGGTAACTATGGTAAAATTTTTTCACCCTTTAATCTTAACGCGAGTTAAGAGGCCCCGAAAATGTTTGTGGGAAGGGAGGCAGGGGGGGGGGGATGGGTCCCATCTAAAAAGTTTGCTATGGCCCGGCTTCTCTATTATTCCGGAACCAGACGGGTTTGTCCATTTTTATCTGAGGAGGCAGATGGAAGTTGAATTGTTTCCACAAATACATTATACTTCACTTATGGATTGTTTGATGATTATTGTTCAGCTGGTTCTCGAAGACCACTAGTTTGGATCATGGGTCACTCAGATATTTTAGGTATCACAGACGCTCCACCCCTGGAAAATCATTTGGGGTTTTCCAAGACTTTTTTGTTTAAGTTTAATGGTTCTTTTTTTTCTTGCGACGATTAAAACAAAATACCCCCATATTTAAAGGGGATTTTTCCCATTTCCCATTTTGGAAATGTTCATAGGGTTAGTCTTTGGGCATCACCGACTAGAACATTAAACCCATATCTCTCCCGGAGATTTTCATTAAATAACATCTGGGTGGGAAGTAGAGTTTTCTAAAACTCCACCAAAAAAAAAATCCAACATTTTGAACATTAATTTTATGCCCACAGTGTGAATGCATTTGGCTGGGATGCAAGATGGGTTTTTTCATGTATGTTAGTTTTACATTGCAAGACTCCTTTAGGCAATTTATTTAAGTTGTGGCCAAACACTTCCTCCACAAAAGATTTGTGTCTCGTTATAATCGGTTTAATTAAAACAAGTTTTTAAGGTTACTTTATCACTAATCCCCAACATTTTTACTCAGTCCACATAGTCTAATTAATTTGCTTAAAAATGTTTTATATTCAGTCAGCAAATGTTTGAAGGGGGGGTCCCTTTTCATGAAAACTTAAAACCTGGGGGAATTATAAATAAAGATTATTATCAAGTAAATTGCTGTTCCAATTTTGCCGCATTTCACATTTAGAGCAGTTTTTATCTCTGCCTTGTTTGCACAAGCTTTCCAGTTGTGACCACTTTGTCGTTTTAGCGGACCAACTATTAGTCACTCCCTGCTGTGTATTAGCAGCAGGACAGCCCTTTCTTTTCAGTCTCGTCATTTATCTTTCTACTGCGGAAAAATATAACCCTTAGAGTAACTGACCAGGTAGAAGCTTTATAATATTCAGTCACTAACTGTGTATTTACATCAAAGTGAAAACCCAATCCCCGCACTAACAGTGTTCTTAGCAGCATTTAATTTTTTTGCTTCACTAAGGGTTCCCCGTATGACAAATGAGCCTGTACTCAATTTAAGCCAGACTCCTCTTGGGGCTTATTTTGTTTTTTTAAAACCCCCCCACCCAGCCTCTAACATGCCAGCTAGGGAAAACGGCTGAAAAGTCATGCTTCGCAAACCATCCAAGCCGATAAAAAGGGGGGAAATGAAGGTTATGAGGAGTGAAAACAACCAGGTGGGAAATCCATTTAAGCTTCAAGAATCCTTAAGGATATGATAAAAAATAGAATCTCCAAGATTTACATTGTAAACCTGCTTGTTCCAAATTATAAGACTACAGAAAGGGGCCCGGGTTTTTTTAAAAAAACGAATGTAAAAAAATTAAATCAATAAAACAGTTTATTTCTTTTTTTCGTTTGCCAAAGCAATAGTTGGGTGCAAAGAAAAAAAGAAAAAAACATTTTTATGATTTAATATTTTTTTTTTTGTTACCCCCCTAATTTTTATTCATTTTTTATATACATCGGGCCACTTCTGTAGTGTTTAATTTTATTTCGGCCATTACAGTTTTTTTTCGATTTCATTTAAAAACCCCTTGGGGGCGTCGCCGCTCTCCCCTGGTCCAAAAAAACGGGGCCTCTTTTTAATTGCCAAACACAGAGGCGGGCAAATTCTTTCCCCCTAGAAAAGAAAGTAGCTCCGCTCTGTGGCTAAACGGACAGCCCCCCCCGTTCAACCAAAAAAGTCGTTTTGCATTTTTCTGTATTTTGAATGTCCCGCCTTTGAAAATATTTGGGCAATTTTCTCCATGGATAATGGGCATTGTCCTCCATTCGAAGGCTGGGGGTTTTGCCCACCAAAGGGAAAAACTTAAACAATTTGAATTACTGTATTTCCCCGGGAATTCCTCTATTGCAATCCTATGGCGCCGGTCTCGGGGACAAAGGTTGTTCGGGTTTTTTTAAACCCTTTAAATTTGTAAGGGGGTTTTTGGGTCTTATCTGATAATGTTTTACAATTTAAAAAAATAATTTTTTTTTTAAACTTTTGCCCACGGGCGCTGGAGACGAGATTTCAGAGGCCCATCTCTCCTAGACAAATGGGGAATCTCGCGCTCTGATTTGGGGGGTAGCCAACCCCCCCTATCAGCCAATCACTCTTTTCGTCTTTTTACTGTATTTTTAATTTCCCCCGGATCTGATTGGTCTAAATTCTCCATAACTAGAAGGGTTTGTCGCTCTATTCTGTTGGGCAATAATTCCATAGGTTTTAATGGGCCTTTCCTCCTATTGTGATTGGCTGACTAGCCAACCCCTAGCTTAACCAATCACTTTTTCAGATTTTTTCTGTATTTTTTAACGTCCCCCTTTGATTCTGATTGGGGCAATCCTTCCCCAAGGTTTTAATGGGTTTACTGTCGCTCCATTTTATTGGCCGGGTTTTTCCGACCAATAAATAGGTTCAAATTGAAAAACTGTATTTCCCGGGAATTTTCAATATCATAATTCTTGATATTGCGCCTTCTAATTTAGGGAAAATGTTTTTTTTTTTATTATGTTTATTTTTTTGGTTCAGCTCTTTTCTGACACTTTTTCCGCCTTTATAAAGGATTTTTT
>JAODAL010035794.1:0-42516 GCA_025379985.1 Phyllomedusa bahiana
GCACCTGATCTCTTTCCTCTCACAGCTGGAGGTTTTTCTGAAATCAGTTTTCTAGAACTCATCCAGAGGACGACCCCTCTCCTTTTGTTTACCCCGGAAAGCATTGGGCAGGGGCAAATTTTGCTGTTTTTTTTGTAGAAGCGCTGCAGGTTATGTGGCTGTGGTGTGCGAGTGAAATGTCCCCGGCCCCTTTTTGAGTGAGAGGGCAGGAATGCGGCCCCCGGATACGACCGGGGCCCCAGACGGGATGTAATTAGTAGACCCGCACCCCAATGAATGAAAGGAGGTGGTCGCCCGGAAAGGGGGAAACAGTGTTTACAGAAAACGAAGTAAGGGAGACGTGAAAAAAGACAGCTCTGAAATGATTTTCCAATTTGAAAATTTGCTTGTTTCACTGCCCCTTTTTCTGGGGCTTTAATGTAATGTACAACCCCTTTAAAGAGGTCTTAATTGTCATCTAATATTGGTTAAAACCCTTAAATAATTGCCATTTGTCCCCAAAAGAGATTTTTCATATAATTATCTAACAGTCCTATAAATGTAATAAAAAATCCTATAGTGTAAAAAAAGGATTGAAAATAGTAAAATAATAGTTTAAAAATGCAAAATAAAAAAATCCATATAGTGCCCAAAGGGATCTGTACATAAAGTCATCTAATAACCGTGCTATACAAACAATAAATAATACTGCTAGCCTCTGCACATGTGGGCTGGCCTTTTGGCTCACCACCACCTTGAATCTCATATATAACGATGTCTTTGTTTTTGGCCCTAGGTGTTGTTTGGGTCTATCTCTCCGGCTACCTCATTGAAACCACCGGCTCCTGGGGGCCCATGTTTCACTTGGTGGTTTGCCGTAAATTTTTTGGGGTTTAATGGGTTTTTTTGGGAATTTCCCAAGGTGAGAGAATGGACTGGAGTGTCCATATTGAAGGGGAGGTGGAGCAGCAGTGGCCCGAGGCCCGGAGGGTCATGTCCAGAACGTTTCGGGTGTCACCATCGCCTACCTGCTCTTTGCTGAGACATTGATGCCAGTGGAGTTAACCAACCGACTTGGGTTATAGCGCCCTCAGTGGTGGACGGGCCACGTTGTCCAAGGTGCATAATGGGAAGGACCACAATGACTCCAGGAAAATGGGAGCAGGAAAAGAAGAGTATTTAATTTTTTATGGAAAGGACTAATCAATGGATGCGTGACCTCCCCCCAAACCTGGGGCCCCCCCCCGCCTAAGACACACCCGAATAAGACCCCATAAACCGCAAATAGACCACCATCCCCACCCTGGAAACCCAAGCCACACTGACCCCCATACACTGAAAAGCCCCCCTACGACCCACACATGACCCTTATAGACTGCCATAAACCTGGAAAACCCCCCACTGCACCCCCCTTGACGCCATACACCTGAACCCTTTCCCCACTGACCGCCATACACCGAAGCCCATACTGAACCCAACCCTTTTTAGCCATACACGGAACCCCCTTTTGAACACAATGACCCATACATGGGAAACCCCCAATGACAACTGACCGCCAAATGAAGCCCCCTACTGCCCCCCCGGACCCATACACCTGGGGCCCATTTTTTTAACAACCTGACCGTAACTGAAGCCCCAAAAGATTTCCCACTGACCCCCATACACCCGGGGCCCCCTACTGATTCCCCCGTGACCCCCATACACCCGGAACCCCATCTGATCCACCCTGACGCCTCACTGAAGCCCTTCTGATCCCCACGTGACCGCCCCCAAAACCCGGAAGCCCCATACTGACCCCCGTGACCGCCTACCGGGGCCCAATGATTCCACACGTGACCGCCATACACCTTGAAGCCCCATACTGATGACACCCGTGACCGCCATACCCTGGGGAAACCCCCCTACTGATCACCCGTGACCGCATACCCTGGGGCCCCCCAATATATCACCGTGACCCCCCATACACCTGGAACCCCATACTGACACCACACATGACCGCCATACACCTAGAAGCCCCAAAGTGATGCCACACGTGACCGCCATACACCTAGAAGCCCCATACTGATACCACCCGTGACCGCCATACACCTGGAAGCCCCAATGACCAACGTGACCGCATACACCGGAAGCCCCCCTAGAAACACCGTGCCGCCATCACCCGGAGCCCCTACTAACAACTGACGCCATTCACTGGAAACCCCATACTGAAACCCCGTGAGCCCAAAACCCGAAGCCCATACTGATACACCGTGCGCCCATACACCTGAAGCCCCTACGATTTCCCCCCACGTGAAGCCCCAATACCCTCCCCCCCCTTCCCGACCCCCCAAAGTGACCCCCCCTACACCCGGGAAACCCCTCATTCACCGTGACCCCCATACACCTAAGGGGCCCCTAGATAAAAACCTACCGCTTTCCCGGAAGCCCCAACTGAAACCCCCTGACCCCCATACACCTGGAAGCCCCATAAAAACCCTTTGGAAAAACCACCCCACGTTACCGACATACACCTGAAGCCCCTATATACCCCCCGTACCGAACACCTGGGCCCCCCTACGATCCCCACGTGCCGCCCAACACCTGGCCCCATACGGGTCCACCCGTGACCGCCATACACCTGGAAGCCCCATACTGATATCACACGTGACCGCCATACACCTGGAAGCCCCATACTGATACCACCCGTGACCGCCATACACCTGGAAGCCCCATACTGATACCACCCGTGCCCCCAACACCCGGAAACCCCATCGATTCACCTGACCGCCATACACCCGGGAACCCATACTATCCCCCTGACCCCCAACACCCAAGCCCTTATGATATAACGGACCCCCAAAAACTGAAGCCCCATACTGTATACCGTACCCCATCACCCTGGAAACCCCAAACTGATTCACACTTGACCCCCATACACCTTTGGGAAACCCCCTACTGTTCACCGGGACCCCCATCCCTGGAAACCCCCAACTGATCCCACCCCGGCCGCCTCACCTGAAACCCCTACTGTTACCCGGACCGCCCTACACCTGGGAAACCCCATATGATATCCCCCCGTGACCGCCCCAAAACCTGGAAGCCCCATACTGATGCCACACGTGACCGCCATACACCTAGAAACCCCCAAAAGAACCACCATAACCAGAAAACCCCCAATGTACACTGACCCCCATACAGGGGCCCCGAACCCCCCGACCGCCCCTAACCGAAACCCCCCGATTCCACCCGTGACCGCCATACACCTGGAAGCCCCATACTGATACCACACGTGACCGCCATACACCTAGAAGCCCCATACGATTCCACTACCCCCAAACCCGGAAACCCCCTTGGCCCCCAAAATACCCTGGAAGCCCCATACTGATACACCCGTTTTACCCCTTTTATACACCTGGAACCCCATATTTCACACTGACCGCCATACACCTGGGAAACCCCTATTACCCCCCGTCCGCCATACACCTAGAAGCCCCATACTGATACCACCCGTGACCGCCATACACCTAGAAGCCCCAACTGATACCCCCCTGACCGCCTCACCGGAAGCCCCATAATGAAATCACACGTGACCGCCATACACCTGGAAGCCCCATACTGATAACACACGTGACCGCCATACACCTGGAAACCCAACTAAATCCCCCACGACCGCCTACACCTAAAACCCCAACTGAATCCCCCCGTGCCGCCATACACCTGGGGCCCATACGAACCCCCGGAGCCATACACCAAAAACCCCCCTTTTTTATCACCTGACCGCCATACACCTGGAAGCCCCCCAAATGAAATTTTACCCCGGACGCCATACACCGCGAACCCCCATACTGATCCCCGTGACCGCCCTACCCTGGAACCCCAATGATACACCCGTCCCCATACACCTGGAACCCCAACGTTCCCCCCGGACCGCCATACACCTGGAAGCCCCATACTGATACCACACGTGACCGCCATACAAGGGGGAAAACCCCATACTGAATCACATGACCCCCAAAAACCTGGAAAGCCCCAAAAGATCCCCCGGCGAATACCAAACCCCTTCTTTAATGGCCCCTTCCCCGGGATATGTAAGTGAGATAACGAAAAAATATAAGGAAGATAACCTAAACCCCTTCCTATATCCCCCCCGGATACACCTAACCCCTACTTAAACTAAATAACCTAACCCCCTAATACATGGACCCCCATAACTTCCCCTCTATTACCCGTGGCACACCCCAAGCCCCTAATTTTACAGTGGAAAAGCCCCTACCCTAAAAACATTTAAAACACTGCCCCCCCATAACCTGGAAGCCCCAAGTCACCCTCCCCATACATGGAAAGCCCCACTACCCAAATAAAATGTAAAAAGCAATTTTTTAAAATTCTGGATTATTAAGTGGTAGTTTCTATAAAAAAGGTTTATATCCCCCCTCCTTTATATACAGTGGTAACCGCCCACCCCTCCCTTATTTACAATAATACCCCTACCCCTCTCCTCTATAAAAGTGGTATACCGCCCCACCTCTCCCCTATTAAGGGTTTAAAACGCCTCACGCCCTCCTTATACGTTAACCCCTCCGCTCTCCTCTAATCGTGGGGAAACGCCTCACCCCCTCTAAAATACATTTGGGAACCCCTCACTCTCTCCTTATAACATGGAACACGCCTCTCCCCCCTTTTTTTTTTCGTGGTATAAGGTTTTTTTTGTTTGGGATTCAAGCTTTTTTTTTTCAATGGGAACCCCAGTCCTTTCCCTATAAACAGTGGAACAGCCTCACGCTTCCTCAATACAGGGTAAACCCCTAGTCTCTTCTTATTCAGTGGTACAAAAGCCCCAGCTCTTTTCCTCTATTAAAGGGGGAACCGCCCCACGCTCTCCTCTATTACAGTGTACACCCCCACTCTCCCCTATAAACTGGGCCCCCCTCACGTTTTCCCTCTTATAAATGGTACCACCCCCAGTCTCCCCTTATACAGTGGTACACACGCCTCACGTCTCTCCTCTATATACAGTGGTACACACGCCTCACGTCTCTCCTATTTTACGTGTAAACCCCCTCAAGCCCCTCTATTCATGGGGAACCCCCCACGCTTCCCTATATACTGGTACCCCCAGCCTCTCTATATACAGGGATACCGCCCAAAGTCCTCCCTATATACATGGATACACCCCACTCTCTCTCTATATACATGGTAACACCCCCCTCCTCTATATTCAGTGGACACACGCCCCCTCCCCCCATAACGTGGTTACCGCCCACGCCTCTCCTTATATACAGTGGGAAACGCCCCCCCTCCTCTTTAAAAAGGGTAACCCCTCACGTCTTCCCCTATTCAGGGGAACCCCTCACCCCCTTCCCATATAAGTGGTATCCCCCTCTCCTCCCTTTATACATGGTAACCCCTCACGTCTCCCCTATATACAGGGTAACAGCCCCACGTCTCTTTTATAAGGGGTTTAAAAAGCCTCAGTTCTCCTTAAAAACAGTGGTACAACCCTCAGCCTTTCCCCTATTTAAAAAGGGTTTAAAAAACCTCACGTTTCTTAACAGTGGTCCAAACCTCACCCCCCCTCTATATAATGGGAACCGCCCAGTTTTCCTCTATATACGTGGTTTCACCCCCCTTCAAAAAAAGGTTCCCCTCTTTTAAAAAAGTGGTTTTCCCCTCACTCTCCCTCTATTCAGTGGTAACACGCCTCCTCTCCCCTCTTAAACATGGTAACCGCCTCGCTCTCCTAAATTTCAGTGGTAACACCCCCCTCTCCCCTAATAAATTACACACGCCTCCCCCATCTATAACATGGTAACCGCCCCGTCTCTCCTTAACAGTGGAAACGCCTCAGTCTTCCCCTATTTAAAAGTTTTTTAACAAAACCCTCTCCTCCATATACAGTGGTTTTACACGCCTTCCCAAATACAGTGGGAAACCCCCTCACCTTCCTATTACGTTTAACAACCCCCAAAATGGTTTTTTCCCCCCCCTCTTAAAACATGGGAAACCCTCCCCCCTCTTATTTACAGGGAACAACCTCACGCCTCTCTCTAATACAGTGGAACACGCCTCATTCTCCTCTATTACAGGGTATTCCCCACGCTCTCCTCTATAAAGTGGATAAAAACGCCTCACCTCTCCCCTATATACATGGTATCACGCCTTTCCCCCCCCCTAAAAACAGGGTACACAGCCTCAGTCTCTCCCTATATACTGGTACACCCCCGTTTCCTCTTTAAAAACGTGGGTTTTCCAGCCTCACGCCTCTCCTCTATATACAGTGGTTTTAAAACGCTCACGCTCTCCTCTATTTTCAGTGGTAAACACCCTTACGCCCCCCTCTATTAAAAAGTGGGTACACACCCTTCTCACTTTAAACCCCAACCTCTTTATATCAGTTGGAACACGCCCCACCCCCTCCTCTTATACAGTGGTACACACGCCCCAGTTTCCCCCATATACAGTGGTATACACGCCTCACGCCTCTCCTCTATTACATGGTAACAGCCTCCCCCCTAATTTAAATGTAACCCCCACGCCTCTCCCCTTTTATACAGTGGTTTAAAAGCCTACCCCCCTCTATATACAGTGGTAACACCCCTCCGTCTTCCTCTATTAAAAGGGTAAACCCCCCCAGCTCTCCTTTATACGTGGAACCCCCCCTCTCCTCTAATACGTGGACCAGCCCACTCTTCTCCCTAAAATGGAAAAACGCCCCACGCCCCCTTTCCCATTTTTTTATGGTTTTCAACGCCTCCCTCTTCCCCCAAAAAAGTGGTAACCGCCCCACGCTCTTTATTTAAAATGGTAAACGCCCCCCCCCTTCTCCCTTTTTACAGGGTAACCGCCCCGGCCTCTCCTTATATACATGGGTAACCGCCTCCCCTCCCCCCTATATACAGTGGTAACCGCCCACGCTCTCCTCTATATACATGGTAACGCCCTTTAAAGTTTCCCCCTATATACGTTAACCCGCCCACCCCTCCCTCTAATACATGGTAACCGCCCACTTCTTCCTCTATATACAGGGTAAACGCTCACCCTTCCCTATTACGTGGTAACCCCCCCTCTCCCATTAAAAAGGGTAACCGCCTACTTCTCCCCTTTTATCAGTGGGAACCGCCAGTCTTTCCCCCCTAATTCAGGGAACCCCGCCCATCTTTTTTAAAAGGGGGTCCCGCCCAAACCCCTCCTCTTAAAATTTGGAAACCCCGCCTCACCCTTCCCCCAATACGTGGACACCCCTCACGCGCCCTCTAAAAAACAGTGGTTTATCCCAACCCCCCTCCTCTTAAATTTTAAAGGGGGCCCAACCCTCAAAAGTTCCCTTTTTATACAGTGGTATCCCCCAACGCTCCCTCATATAAGTGGGTTTTAAAAGCCCCCCTCCTCTATATACAGTGGGACAACGCCCCCTTTTTTTCCTTTAACGGGCCCCAACGCCTTTCCCTATTTACGTGGTAAAGCTCCCCCGCTCTCCCTTTTATACATGTATCCCCCGCCCCCCTTTATATCAGTGGTAAAACCCCCCAAGTCTCCTCTATATACAGTGTAACCCCTCACTCTCTCCCTATTCAGTGGACCACGCCCCTCCTCCTAAAACGTGGTACACACCTCCCGCTCTCCTCTATATACAGGGTGTGTTTTTTTTGTGGGATCACCCCTTCCTCTATTACAGTGGGCACCGCCCCAGCTTCCTCTATTCAGTGGAACACAGCTACCCCCTCCTCTTAACAGTGGTACAAGCCCCACCCCCTTATATACAGTGGTACACACGCCTCACGACTCTCCTCTATATACAGTGGTACACACGCCTCACGTCTCTCCTCTATATACAGTGGTACACACGCCTCACGCCTCTCCTCTATATACAGTGGTACACACGCCTCACGTCTCTCCTCTATATACACTGTATATCCGATGTATCCCTGCACTTTATACCTTGTGTCTTTGTACAACGCTCCAGTCCATAGATCTCCCTTCCCGCCGCGTCCAACCTGACAGAGCGATGCTCCAGTCACACTATTGTCTGCAGCCATTTCTGGATCAATCTGGAGTCACTGGACTGAGGTAATGTGCCCGTGTTGGCTCCTGCGGCGGTGCAGAGCGGGGGCTGCGCCTTCTTGCAGCCTTGCTCTTCTTTATGCCCCCCTGATTGGACATTATTGATAGACCTGCATGATTTCCCCCTCGGTTCCCACTAAGAGCTGAGTCCATATGGCCGGGCTCCTGTCTGCCGTATGGACGCGTTAGTGGCAGTGTGGATGAGCTAATGCGAGCCAATGGCGCTATCCCAGAGGCCTCTGCTCTGTGCCAAGTGGACAGATGGTGCTGGGCCATTCACTCGCACAACCCTGTCCTGCTATTTGGACACTGACAGAGTGAATGGTCATCTCCTGTGATATATATACTGTGTCCTGCCCATTGTGATGCCCGGGCAGCCTGAGGCGGGGAGGGGGGGGGATGCCAATGCTGTGGATACACATTGCATATTTGCCAACAGGAGTGTGGAAGGTCAAGCTGTTGTGCAAAATCTGCAAGCGGCTCTGCTGACCAGCTGTGGCCCTGCTGCGGCCGCCCGCCCGGTGGAGGGGCCATCCTGGTAATATTCTGCTACAGGTCTGGTTACAGTGTCCTCCCTCGGGCCCCATCACAGTCTTGTTCCTGTTACTTCTGCAGGGAGGCTGCTGCTGCCTGACCTTGAGACTACAGTCAGGTGTAAACATCTACAGCAGCTTGAAACGGCTCCTAATCCGCCCGCCGGGCATTGCTGCCGCTGTAGTGTGTGACCTGATAGTGTCCGCCGCGTTCTATGGAATGTTCCTGAAAATTCTAGAAAATAATGCGAATTCTTATTTTATCAGGATAAATTCCTGATTGTATTTCAATCAACATAGTAGTAGGGAAATCAGGAAAATGTTCTACTGTATAGTAACAACACTGTGACCATAGCTCTTCTGGATTTCATATATATGTATATGAGCACGTAAGTGTTTTTATGTATGTGTATAATATAAATTATTATATAAAATATATATAAAAATACACACACACACACACACACACACACACACACACACACACACACACAATACGGGGAATACTAAGATCAGAGCTCTTCTGGATGTCATAACATGTATATGAGCGCATAAGTGTTTTTTGTATGTGTATGTATGTATATATGTAGTATGTGTGTAATATAATTTTAAAAATATATAATATATTATATATATATATAACACACAATACAGAGAATACTAAGATCAGAGCTCTTCTGGATTTCATATATATGTATATGAGCACGTAAGTGTTTTTATGTATGTGTATATATATATATATATACACACACAATACGGAGAATACTAAGATCAGAGCTCTTCTGGATTTCATATATATGTATATGAACACATAAGTTATGTATGTGTATGTATATATATGTTGATTAGTACATATGTGTGTGTATATATATATATAAAATAATATATATATATATATATACACACACAATACGGAGAATACTAAGATCAGAGCTCTTCTGGATTTCATATATATGTATATGAGCGCATAAGTTTTTTTGTATGTATATATATATATTAAATATACACACACACACACACACACACACACACACACACAACACACACAATCGAGAATACTAAGTCAGAGCTCTTACTGGATTACATATATATGTATATGATCGCATAAGTGTTATTTTATTATATATATATATATAACAATACACACACACACAATACAGAGACTACTAAGATCAGAGCTCTTCTGGATTTCATATATATGTATATGAGCGCATAAGTGTTTTTATGTAAATACCCTGTTTCCCCGAAAATAAGGCAGTGTCTTATATTAATTTTTGCTCCTAAAGACGAGATAAGACTTATTTTAGGGATGTTTTATTCCTCCATGAACTAGAATTCACATTTATTGTTGAAAAAAAATCCATAATTATTAATGTACTGTAGTGATTTCATCACAAACATCAGCATAAGCAGCCAAACTCTGAATTCCATCAATAAATGCACTAGGCCTTAGGCTCAGTCTCCCCTGCAGTGGACAAAAAACGACCTGAAAACAAATTACTAAAAACGTTCTTGAAACAGAGTTTTCTGTCCTCTCCTGTCAAAAGCAGCTGAAAAAACGGCCGTTTCTTGCCGCGATTTGCGTTTTTTGGCGCGTTTTTGCTCGTCTGCAAGTCTGTTCTTTAATGTATGAATAAATTAAGCCATTGGATGTAAATCCGCCCTACAAAAGGGGATATAAAGCACATTATTGCATTTATATGTCCTCTTGGAAGTCGTTTTACGGATTTTGGCGCTAATAAAGTTATCTCGCGTTTATTGCCAAAAATAAGGTTTTTTTGTACGGATTTTGGCCCTAAAGTCCAATTTTCTATCTTACAGGGAGAATTTTTTTGGAAAAGTAATTTAATACCTTAAAATTTTGTACCGTATTTTGGCACTAATAAAGCTATCTCGCTTCTGACGCTAAAAATAAGGTTTTTTTTTTACAGATTTTGCGCCAGAATCCGTTTTTTTATGGATTTTGGCGCTTAAATACTTTTCTTAACATATTTTGCCGGTAACAAAGTTAAGAAAAGGATTTTAGTGCCAAAACCTATAAATAAATGGATTCTGGCACCAAAATCTGTAAAAAAACGTATTTTTAGCGTCAGAAGCGAGATAATTTTATTTGCGCAAAAATCTGTAAAGAAAAGTATTTTAGTGCCAAAATCCGTAAAAAAAAAAGGATTCAAAAAGGTGTTTTTGGCGTCAGAAACGAGATAACTTTATTAGCGCCAAAATATGTTAAGAAAAGGATTTTAAAACCAAAATCCCTAAAAAAATGGATTCTGGCACCAAAATCCTGTAGATAAAACGTATTTTTGGGTCAGAAGCGAGAACTTTATTAGCGCCAAAATCTGTAAAGAAAAGTATTTAGTGCCCAAATCCGTAAAAAAATGGATTCTTGCGTCAAAACCCTGTAAAAAAATTTTTAGGCGAAAAAAAAAATGATTAGCGCAAAGATGTTAGCGAAAAGGATTTTTATAAACCCCAAAATGTAAAAAAAATCAGACACTGGTAAAATCGTAAATATTTTGGTGTCAGAAGCGAGAACTTTATTAGCACCAAAATATGTTAGGAAAAGAATTTTGGCACCTAACTCCATAAAAAAATGGATTCTGACGCCAAAATCTGTAAAAACGTATTTTAAGCGAAAAAAAAGAATTGCGCAAGATCGTTAGCGACCAAGCTGATCATTTATTACAAAGGTACAGACAAGGACACATCAGACACTTGTAATGCAAATTTGAATAAGATATAACTTTGTTACACCCACTATAGGTGGGACTTGGGTCTCCTGGGAGGGTTTTCATTGAAAAATCGCGGCAAAAAACGCGCCAAAAGACGTCCGGTGCTTTCCATAGACTCCTGTAGTAAATTTTCTGCCCGGCTCTGCCGTTTTTTAGAGCATGTTGCAAATACGACCAGTAAAAAAAATGAGCAGAAAAGAAGAAAGTGTAGACAGCAGGAGGGTTTTACATTAGAGTCTATGGGAGATGATTACAGGCGTTTTTCCAGCGTTTTTAGAAAACGAAAAACGCTGAAAAAAAAAACGGATGTTTTTCTGTGCAGTGGAGACAGAGCCTTATTTTCGGGGGAACAGTAAATATACAGTATATATATATATACACACACACACGATACTGAGAATACTAAGAACATAGCCTTCTGGATTTCATATTTTTTTTTATATATACACACAGTATTTCACAAAAGTAAGTACACCCTTCACATTTTTGTAAATATTTTATCTTTTCACTGGGCAACCCTGAGAATATGATACTTTGATAGGATGTAAAGCAGTCAGTGTACAGCTTGTATAAGAGGGTAAATTTGATGTCCTCAAAATAACTCAATACAGACAACAATGTCTAAACCACTGGCAAAAAAGTGAGTACACCCGTATGTGACAACAAATGTAAGTACACCCCTAAGTGAAAATGGTCAAATTGTCCCCAATTTTGCATTTTTTCTCCATGGTGTCATGTGACTCATTAGTGTTACAAGGTCTCAGCTGTGAATGGGGAGCAGGTGTGTTAAATTTGGTGTTATCGCTCTCACACTCTCTCATACTGGTCACTGGAAGTTCAACATGGCGCCTCATAGCAAAGAACTGTCTGAGGATCTGAAAAAAAGAATTGTTGCTCTACATAAAGATGGTCGAGGCTATAAGAAGATGCCAGCCCCCTGACACTGAGCTGCAGCGCGGGGGCCAACACCCTGACACTGAGCTGCAGCGCGGGGGCCAACAAACTGACAATGAGCTGCAGCGCGGGGCAACACCTGAGCCTGCTGCAGCGCAGGGGCCAACACCCTGACACTGAGCTGCAGCGCGGGGGCCTACACCCTGACACTGAGCTGCAGCGCGGGGGCCATCACCCTGACACTGAGCTGCAGCGCGGGGCCAAGACCATACAGCGGTTTAACAAGGCAGGTTCCCTTCAGAACAGACCTCGCCATGGTCTACCAAAGAAGCAGAGTGCACGTGCTCAGTGTCATATCTAGAGATGAGTGCTGGCAGTACTTCTTCAGAGGTTACAGGGGTGCGGGGTCAGCCTGTCGGTGCTCAGACCATACGCCGCACACTGCATCAAATTGGTTGTCACAGAAGGAAACCTTGTCTAAGGATATGTTCACACGGCGTTTTTTGAGCTGCGTAAAATGCATCCAACAGGCACCCATAGTGCGTTGCATGTTTGGATGCAGCAAAAATGCATCCTATGGTTTTAAATAGGGCGTCCGCTGCGTCAAACAGATCAAGAAGTGACATAAGTCTTTGAATGGATCCGAAAGACGTATCAGAAAGAGGCATGTAAAATGCACATCGCCGTAAAATCATACTGCACATTGTTAGATGCGGGTTTGGGTCAGAAGCCTGGATCCAAACACACATCTAAAAACACAGTGTGAACATAACCTAAAGATGATGCACAAGAAAGCACGCAAACTATTTGCAGACGACAAACAAACTAAGGACACGGATTACTGAAACCATGTCCTGTGTCTGATGAGACCCAGATAAACTTATTTGGTTCAGATGGTGTCAAGCGTGTGGGGCAGCAACAAGGTGAGGAGGACAAAGACAAGCGTGTCTGCCTACAGTCGAGCATGGTTGTGGGAGAGTCATGGTCATGGCCAGCTGTGGGGGGCTACAGTTCATTGAGAGAACATAACTGTGACATAATCAGAGCATGATCCCCTCTCTCTGGGCTGCAGGGCAGTATCCAACATGATAACGACCCCAGATCGCCACTGCCTTGATAAAGAAAATGAAGGTAAAGGTGCCGGACTGGCCGAGCGTCTCCAGACCTAAACCCTAATGAGCATCTGAGCATCGTAACGCTGTATGTTACGCTCCACTAGTGGGCCCCAAGAATCAACTCTACTGGTGGGCCCCAAGAATCATCTCCACTGTGGGCCCCAAAAATCAGCTCTGCTGGTGGTCCCCAAGAATAAAGTCCACTGGTGGGCCTCAAGAATCAGCTCCACTGGTGTGCCCCATAATTCAACTCCACTGGTGGGTCCCAGGCATCAACTCCACTGGTAGGCCTCAAGAATCATCTTCACTGGTGGACCCCAAGAATCTACTCCACTGGTCGGCCCCAAGAATCAACTCCATTGATAGACCCCAAGAATCAACTCCAATGTTGGACCCAAGAATCAACTCTACTGGTGGACCCCAAGAATCATCTTTACTTTTGGGCCCCAAGAATCAACTCCACTGGTGGGCCCCAAGAATCAACTACATTGGTGAGCCCTAACAATCAACTTCACTGGTGGGCCCCAAGAATCAACTCCACTGCTAGGCCCCAAGAATCATCTTCACTTGTGGGCCCCAAAAATCAACTCCCCTGGTGGGCCCCAAGAATCATCTCCATTGATAGACCCCAAGAATCAGCTCCACTGGTGGATCCCAAGAATCATCTTCACTTGTGGGCCCCAAGAATCAACTCCACTTTTGGCCCCAAGAATCATCTCCATTGATAGACCCCAAGAATCAGCTCCACTGGTGGATCCCAAGAATCATCTTCACTTGTGGGCCCCAAAAATCAACTCCACTGGTGGCCCCAAGAATCATCTTCCCTTGTGGGCCCCAAGAATCAACTCCCCTGGTGGGCCCCAAGAATCATCTCCATTGATAGACCCCAAGAATCAGCTCCACTGGTGGATCCCAAGAATCATCTTCACTTGTGGGCCCCAAGAATCAACTCCACTGGTGGCCCCAAGAATCATCTCCATTGATAGACCCCAAGAATCAGCTCCACTGGTGGATCCCAAGAATCATCTTCAGTGAAGATGATTCTTGGGATCCACCAGTGGAGCTGATTCTTGGGGTCTATCAATGGAGATGATTCTTGGGCCAAAAGTGGAGTTGATTCTTGAGGCCCACAAGTGAAGATGATCTTGGGACCACCAGTGGCTGATCTTGGGGTCTATCATGGAGATTTCTTGGGGCAAAATGAGTGATCTGTGCCACAAGAGAGATTCTGGATCCACCATGGAGCTGATCTTGGGTCTACATGGGAGATTCTTGGGGCCACCAGTGAGTTGATTCTTGGGGCCCACAAGTGAAGATTCTTCACTTGTGGGCCCCAAGAATCAACTCCACTGGTGGCCTCAAGAATCACCTTCACTGGTGGGTCCCAAGAATCAACTCAACTAGTGGGGCCCCAAGAATCAACTCCACTGGTGGGTCCCAAGAATCAACTACATTGGAGAGCCCTATCAATCAACTCCACTGGTGGGCCCCAAGAATCATCTTCACTTGTGGGCCCCAAGAATTAACTCCACTGGTGGCCTCAAGAATCACCTTCACTGGTGGGTCCCAAGAATCAACTCAACTAGTGGGGCCCCAAGAATCAACTCCACTGTGTGTCCAACAATACATTGGAGACCATCAATCAACTCCACTGGTGGGCCCAAGAATCATCTTCATTGTGCCAAGATAACTCCACTGGCTCAAATCACTCACTGGGGGCCCAAGAATCACTCAACTAGTGGGCCCCAAGAATCAACTACACTAGTGGGCTCCAAGAATCTACTCCACTGTGGGTCCCAAGAATCAACTACATTGGAGAGCCCTATCAATCAACTCCACTGGTGGGCCCCAAGAATCATCTTCACTTGTGGGCCCCAAGAATCAACTCCACTGGTGGGCCCCAAGAATCATCTCCATTGATAGATCCCAAGAATCAACTCCACTGGTGGCTTCAAGAATCAGCTCCACTGGTGGATCCCAAGAATCATCTCCACTAGTTGGCCCCAAGAATCAACTCCACTAGTGGGCCCCAAGAATCATCTCCATTGATAGACCCCAAGAATCAACTCCACAGGTGGCTCCAAGATCAGCTCCATGTGGATCCAAGAATCATCTTACTTGTGGGCCTAAGAATCACTCCACGGTGGGACCCTAAGAATCAACTCATTGGTGAACCTAGCAAAACTCCACTGGTGGCCCCAAAGAAAATTCACTGTGGCAAATCACTCCACTGGTGGACCCCAAGAATCATCTCTACCGGTGGGCCCCAAGAATAAGCTCCACTTGTGGGCCCCAAGAATCAGCTCCACTGGTGAGCCCCATTATTCAAATCCACTGGTGCGGCCCAGGATTCAACTCCACGGGTGGGCCACATGAATCATCTACACTGGTGGGGCGCAAGAATCTACTCCACTGCTGGGCCCCAAAAATCAACTCCATTGATAGACCCCAAGTTCAACTCCACTGTTGGACCCAAGAATCAACTCTACTGATGAACCCCAAGAATCATCTTTACTTGTGGGCCCCAAGAATCAATTCCACTGGTGGGCCCCAAGAATCAATTACATTGGTGAGCCCTAACAATCAACTCCACTGGCAGGCCCCAAGAATCAACTCTAGTGATGCGCCCCAAGAATCAACTCCACTGGTGGACCCCAAGAATCCTCTTCACTTGTGGGCCCCAAGAATCAACTCCACTGGTGGGCCCCAAGAATCAACTCCATTGATAGACCCCAAGAATCAATTCCACTGGTGGCACCAATAATCAGCTCCACTGGTGGACCCCAAGAATCAACTCCATTGACAGACTCCAAGAATCAACTACATTGATGAGCCCTAACAATCAACTCCACTGGTAGGCCCCAAGAATAATTTCTACTGATGCACCCCAAGAATGAACTCCATTGGTGGGGCCCAAGAATCAACTCCACTGTTGGCCCCAAGAATCAATTACATTGGTGGACCCCAAGAATCATCTTCAGGGGTGGGTCCCAAGAATCAACTCCACTGGTGGGCCCCAAGAATCAACTCCATTGATAGACTTCAAGAATCAACTCCACTGGTGGACCCCAAGAATCAACTACATTGGTGAGCCCTAACAATCAACTCCAATGGTGAGCCCCACGAATCAACTCCACTGGTGGGCCCCAAGAATCAACTCCACTGGTGGGCCCCAAGAATCAACTACATTGGTGAGCCCTAACAATCAACTTCACTGGTGGGCCCCAAGAATCAACTCCACTGCTAGGCCCCAAGAATCATCTTCACTTGTGGACCCCAAGAATCAACTCCCCTGGTGGGCCCCAAGAATCATCTCCATTGATAGACCCCAAGAATCAGCTCCACTGGTGGCCCCCAACAATCAACTTCAGTTGTGGGCCACAAGAATCAACTCCACTGGGGGCCCCAAGAATTATCTCCATTGATAGACCCCAAGAATCAGCTCCACTGGTGGATCCCAAGAATCATCTTCACTTGTGGGCCCCAACAATCACCCCCACTGGTTGCCCCAAGAATCATCTCCATTGATAGACCCCAAGAATCAGCTCCACTGGTGGATCCCAAGAATCATCTTTACTTGTGGGCCTCAAGAATCACCTTCACTGGTGGGTCCCAAGAATCAACTCAACTAGTGGGGCCCCAAGAATCAACTCCATTAGTGGGCCCCAAGAATCATCTTCACTTGTGGGCTCCAAGAATCAACTCCACTGGTGGGCCTCAAGAATCATCTCCATTGATAGATCCCAAGAATCAACTCCACTGGTGGCACCAAGAATCAGCTCCACTGGTGGATCCCAAGAATCATCTTTACTTGTGGGCCCCAAGAATCAACTCCACTAGTGGGCCCCAAGAATCAACTCCATTGATAGACCCCAAGAATCAACTCCACAGGTGGCTCCAAGAATCAGCTCCACTGGTGGATCCCAAGAATCATCTTTACTTGTGGGCCTCAAGAATCAACTCCACTGGTGGGCCCTAAGAATCAACTACATTGGTGAACCCTAGCAATCAACTCCACTGGTAGGCCCCAAGAGACAATTCCACTGGTGGCACTAAGAATCAGCTCCACTGGTGGACCCCAAGAATCATCTCTACCGGTGGGCCCCAAGAATCACTCCACTGGAGGGCCCCAAGAATCAGCTCCGTTGGTGGGCCCCAAGAATAAGCTCCACTTGTGGGCCCCAAGAATCAGCTCCACTGGTGAGCCCCATAATTCAAATCCACTGGTGCGTCCCAGGCTTCAACTCCACTGGTGGGCCTCAAGAATCATCTTCACTGGTGGGTCTCAAGAATCTACTCCACTGCTGGGCCCCAAGAATCAACTCCATTGATAGACCCCAAGTTCAACTCCACTGTTGGACCCAAGAATCAACTCTACTGATGAACCCCAAGAATCATCTTTACTTGTGGGCCCCAAGAATCAACTCCACTGGTGGGCCCCAAGAATCAATTACATTGGTGAGCCCTAACAATCAACTCCACTGGTAGGCCCCAAGAATCAACTCTAGTGATGCGCCCCAAGAATCAACTCCACTGGTGGACCCAAGAATCCTCTTTACTTGTGGGCCCCAAGAATCAACTCCACTGGTGGGCCCCAAGAATCAACTCAACTAGTGGGGCCCCAAGAATCAACTCCATTAGTGGGCCCCAACAATAGTCTCCACTGGTGGGCCCCAAGAATCAACTCCATTGACACTCCAAGAATCAACTACATTGTGAGCCCTAACAATCAACTCAACTGGTAGGCCCAAGAATCATTCTACTGGTGCACCCCAAGAATGACTCCATTCGGTGGGGCCCAAGAATCAATTCCACGTTGGCCCCAAGAATCAATTACATTGGTGGACCCCAAGAATCATACTCAGGTGGTCCAAGAATCAACTCCACTGGTGGGCCCCAAGAATCAACTCCAGTGATAGGCTCCAAGAATCAACTCCACTGGTGGACCCCAAGAATCAACTACATTGGTGAGCCCTAACAATCAACTCCAATGGTGAGCCCCAAGAATCAACTCCACTGGTGGGCCCCAAGAATCAACTCCACTGGTGGGCCCCAAGAATCAACTACACTGGTGGGCCCCCAAAAAACAAGACAAATGGTGGGCCCAAAGAAACAAGACCACTGGTGAGCCCTAACAATCAACTCCAATGATGAGCCCCAAGAATCAACTCCACTGGTGGCCCCAAGAATCAACTCCACTGGTGGGCCCCAAGAATCAACTCCACTGGTAGGCCCCAAGAATCGGCTCCACTGGTGAGCCCCATAATTCAACTCCACTGGTGGGTCCCAGGCATCAACTCCTTTGGTGGGCCTCAAAAATTAACCCCATTGTTGAGCTCCATGAGTCAACTCCATTGTTGGGTTCCATGTATCAACTCCCATACTGCTCACATGTTCCTCTGTGACAGAAGAAGTCACCATTATTATAAGCGGCACATAATAGGTGTGGGCCCTTATTACAGTGAGAGTCCAGAACTCTCCACCAACATATAGGTAACCTGGCACCCATCAGGTTTTAGGAGCCCCTCATAGTCGTAGTAGATACAGGGGTGCCATATGTTACTGGTCAATATTAGTCTCCCCTAGTCCTGTGGACTTCCCCTTAAAGTGTTAATTCAACCAAAAAAGCTTGCAATCAGCACTGCTACCACCAGCCCCACTCTTCTCCTGTCTCCAAATTTGAGAAGACAGCCTCGGGCTCTATTTTTCTTGTTGCTACAAAGGCCCTAGTTCTCAGAGAGGACTATTCTGCTATAAATTAGTATTATAATTATACAGTATATCATATACTATATAGTGCATGTACTGTATGATATAATAGTAATATATTGCAGAACAGTCTGCTGAAGGTGCCGGCTGCAACTAACAACTGACAACAGCCGTGTATAGAGCTTAGCAGCATGCTCCATACTTGTGCCCCCTTACTGACAGGAAGAGGTAGGTGCCATAGAGTCCAGTACTCTCCACCAACATATAGGTAACCTGGCACCCATCAGGTTTCAGGAGCCCCTCATAGTAGTATTAGATACAAGGGCGCCATACATTGCTGGTTGATATCAGTCTCCCACAAGTCCTGAGGACTTCCCCTTAAAGTGTTACCTCGCCTACCTCTGCCCACCCATTATTCCAGCCCTTCAGTGACAGTCCGTTACTCTCCACCAACATATATCAGATATGGGTAACCTGGGACCCATCAGCCCCTTATAGTAGTAGATACAAGGGTGCCATATGTTAGTGGTCAAAATTAGTCTCCCCTAGCCTTGTGGACCTCCCCTTAAAGGGTTAACTTGACCAAAGAGCTTGCAATCAGCACCGCCACCACCAGCCCCGCTCTTCTCCTGTCTCTGAATTTGAGAAGAGAGCCCCGGGCTCTATTTTTTTTTCTTACAAAGGGTCCAGTCCTAAGAAAGCAGAACAGTCTGCTGAAAATGCCGGCTGTATCTAACAACTGACAACAGCCGTGTATAGAGCTCAGCAGTGTGCTCCATACTTGTGCCCCCTTACTGACCGGCAAAGGTGGGTGCCTTAGACAGTCACCTATCTCTGCCCACCCATTATCCTAGTGTTATAGTGATACAGTATATCATATACTATATAATGCATGTACTGTGAGATATAATACTAATATATAGCAGAACAGTCTGCTTTAGGTAACCTGGGACCCATCAGTCCCATATAGTAGTAGTAGCAGATACAAGGGCGCCATACGTTACCGGTCGAAATCAGTCTCCTCCAAGTCTTGTGGACTTCCCCTTAAAGTGTTAACTCCACCAAAGAGCTTGCAATCAGCACCGCCACCACCAGCCCCGCTCTTCTCCTGTCTCTGACTTTGAGAAGACAGCCTTGGGCTCTATGTTTCTTGTTGCTACAATGGCCCCAGTCCTCGGAGAGCTGTAGCCGCACACTATTCTGCTATAAATTAGTTTTATAATTATACAGTATATCATATACTATATAGTGTTTGTACTGTATAATATAACAGTAACATATAGCAGAACAGTCTGCTGAAAGTTCCGGCTGTAACTAACAACTGACAACGGCCGTGTATAGAGCTCAGCCGCGTGCTCCATACTTGTGCCCCCTTACTGACAGGCAGAGGTAGGTGCACTAGACGGTCACCTACCTCTGCCCACCATTATCCCAGTGTTATAGTGATACAGTATATCATATACTATATAGTGCATGTGCTGTATGATATAATACTAATATATAGCAGAACAGTCTGCTGTAGGTAACCTGGTACCCTTCAGTCCCATATACTAGTAGTAGCAGATACAAGGGCGCCATACGTTACTGGTCGATACCAGTCTTCCCTAGTCTTGTGGACTTCCTCTTAAAGTGTTAACTCGACCAAAGAACTTGCAATCAGCACTGCCACCACCAGCCCTGCTCTTCTCCTGTCTCCGAGTTTGAGAAGACAGCCCCGGGCTTTATTTTTCGTTTTGTTACAAAGGCTCCAGTCCTAAGAGAGTTGTAACCGCACACTATTCTGCTATAAAGAAGTATTATAAAATACTGTATGACATGAATAGTCTAGTGCATGTAGTGTATGATATAATAGTGAGATATAGCAGAACAGTCTTCTGTTGGTAACCTGGGACCCATCAGTCCCATATAGTAGTAGTGGCAGATACAAGGGCGCCATACGTTACTGGTCTATATTAGTCTCCCCTAGTCTTGTGGACTTCCCCTTAAAGTGTTAACTCGACCAAAGAGCTTGCAATCAGCACCACCGCCACCAGCCCTTCTTTTCTCTTGTGTATGTCTTTGGGAAGATAACCTTGAACTATATCTTTCTTGTTGCTACAATGGCTCCAGTCCTAAGAGAGCTGTAACCGCACACTATTCTGATATAAATTAGTATTCTCTCATACAGTATATCATATACTATATAGTGCATGTGCTGTATGATATAATAGTAATATATAGCAGAACAGTCTGCTTTAGGTAACCTGGGACCCATCAGTCCCATATAGTAGTAGTAGATACAAGGGCGCCAGACGTTACTGGTCGATATCAGTCTCCCCTAGTCTTATGGACTTCCCCTTAATGTGTTAACTCGACCAAAGAGCTTGCAATCAGCACCGCCACCACCAGCCCCGCTCTTCTCCTGTCTCCGAGTTTGAGAAGACAGCCCCGGGCTCTATTTTTCTTTTTGTTACAAAGGCCCCAGTCCTCAGAAAGCTGTAACCGCACACTATTCTGCTTTAAATTAGTATTCTATTATATAGTTTATCATATACTATATAGTGCATGTACTGTATGATATAATAGTAATATATAGCAGAACAGCCTGCTTTAGGTAATCAAGGGACCACAGTCCCATATCTATATACAGCAATATACAAGGGCGCCATTAATGTTTTCCGGTCGATATAGTTCCCCCCTCTAAAGGAACCCTTAAAGTGTTAACTGACCCAAAGAGCTTGCAATCACCACCGCCCCCACCCCAGCCCCCCCTTCCGTCTCCCAGTTGAGGAAAAGCCCTTTGGGGGTTTTTGTTTCTTTTTGCCAAGGCCCCCCGGGAGAGCTGTACCCGCACACTATTTGCTATAAATTAGTTTTATAATTATAAGTATACCTATATACATATTTTGCACGTATAAATAACAGTAATATATAGCAAACCGTATCTGAAAGAAAACCCGGCTAAAATAAAACCGACAAACCGTGTAAGAGTCAGCCGCGTGCCATACTTGTGCCCCTTACTGCAGCAAGGGGTGACTAGACGGTACCCCCTCGCCCCCCATTACCCCCATTTATAGTGATAAGTATATATATACTATATATGCAGTGCTTATATTAAGTAATATTTGCAGAACGTCGTTAGGAAACCGGGGGACCCATCAGTCTATATAGTAGATAATACAAGGGGGGGGCCCCATACGTTACCGGCGATATCGTTCCCCCCCAAGTCTTGGGGAAATCCCTTGGGCCCCGTTCACAGGTTATTTGGCGGGGAATTGGCCCCCGGTATGCGCGCCGACTGCGCTGCAGAAACGGCGCCATCCGTCCAAAATTTTCGTAATCCCCGTTCTTGAGAACTGGATTCCCCCTTCCCCTCCCAGTCGGGAAACCGCCCGGGGGGAAAACTGACATGCAATTACCAGAGCAATAGCGCCGGGTAATGGAATCTATGGGGGCCGGGGGCCCCCCCCCCGCCCCAGCCCCCCCCCCTTTAACAAGGGAATTTTTTGGGGGCCCAATTTGGCTGAATTTTCCCTCTTGAAAACCGTGTAAAACGGCCCTTTAAAATGGTTTAAAACCCCCGACCCAAAGAGCTTGCAATCCCGCACCCCCACCACCAGCCCCCCCTTTTCCTTTTTCCCATTTGAGAAAACAGCCCCGGGTCTTTTTTTCTTTTTGTTACAAAGGGGCCCCATCCCAGAAAAGCGTAAAACCCCACACTTTTTTGTATAAATTAGTATTCTATTAATAAATATAAAAAATACTATATAGTGCATTGGGACTGTAAAAGATATAATATTTAAAATATAGCAAACAGCCCCGCTTTTGGGAACCAGGGACCCCCATTTCCCCTAAGAGTGTAGCAGCATATTTAAAAGGGGGCCCTATTTACCGGGGCGATTTTTAGGGCTCCCCCATTTTTGGGGGACTTCCCCCTTAAAAATGTTTTAAATCGACCAAGGTTGCAATCACCCCCGCCACCCCCAACCCCGCCCCCCCCTTCTCCCCGTCTCCCAAATTTGAGAAGAAAAGCCCGGGCTCTATTTTTCTTGTTGTTACAAAGGCCCCTGTCCTGACATTCGTTTGATTTGCGCGTTTGACAAAGGGGTTGTCTCTATTATGTTTAATTGAAAAGAACTGCGGTCTCGGAGCATGAATATTCAATGCGGTCCCGTTTGGTGGCATTCCAGCTACCCTGATGTTCTGTGATTCCTTTCTGACTCACAGCTAGGAGGCCTGTCAGACTCCGAATGACAGCAGGAAAGCTATTAATTGAAATAGCTTCATTAATTAGTAATTAACAGCGGGGTAATGACTATGTCACACATCATATTTCAGTGAGTGCCCTTCATGTGTTAGAGGGGGCTTTAATTAAAGAATATGCATTTTAATTAAAAAGCCAAGGTTGGCCTGTGGCCTCCACAAAGACTGCGGACTGGGGGAAGTTTGCAGACGGGTCCATAGTTTGGAGGAGAGGACTTGTCCGGGATTAGAAACATGGCTGCCCCTCCAGTGCACTGCTTGTATCTGGTACTTCAGTGGACTAGGCTGTAGTACCGCGTACAACTAGTGGACAGGTGTGGCGCTCTTTCTGCAGTAAAAGCAGCCATCTAAAAAAAAAACAAAAAAAAAAAACCTCTTGACAACCCTTGTAATAGTGTAGGATATGGACTTCATTCTGTTTCTGGATCTACTGTATGTGTTATGGGATTAGCTGCAATGAAAGATCTGACGAGTGTAAAGAGAATCAAATCAGATTTCTTTGGTTTTAGCAAAGTAGAGATCAACCAATAGAGCCACCAGCTCGACCCTCGGAATAAAACTCAGTTCAGTCTTATGCTTATAAATGGTACATAGTCAGATGTGGTCACTGCTACTAGAGGGGTATCAGAGAGGGCAGTAATGGAGGCTTCACTATTACCCCAGAGGGCTATGGTGGAGGAGTTACTGTTACTAGTGGGGACCACAGGGGTCAGTATTGGAGGGGTCACTGTTACTAGTGGGGACCACATGGGTCAGTATTGGAGGGGTCACTGATACAAAGTGTGGACCAAGGGGTCCATTATATGGAGGGTGTCACAGTTACTAAGTAGGGACCACAGGTCATATTGGTGAGGGGGTCACTGTTACTAGTGGGGACTACAGGGTCAGTACGTGAGAGGTCACTGTTACTAGTGGGTGACAACAGGGTCAGTATTGGAGGGGTCGCTGTTTACAGAGTGGATACCACAGGAGTCAGTAATTTGGAGGGGTCACTTTTAACTAGTGGGACCACAGGGTCCTATAGGAGGTGGTCACTTTACTGAGGGGTAACACAGGGGTCAGTTTTTGAGGGTCACTGTTACTAGTAGGATACCACAGGGGTCAGTATTGGAGGGGTCACTGTTACTAGTGGGGTAACACAGGGGTCCATTATTGGAGGGGACACTGTTACTATGGATATCACAGGGTCAGTATTGGAAGGGGACACTGTATACAAATGGAATACCCAGGAGTCAGATATTGGAGGGGTTCACTGTTACTAGTGGGTAACACAGGGGTCATTATATGAGGGGTCACAGTTACTACTAGTGGGTAACACAGGAAGTCATTATTGGAGGGGACACTGTTCCTTAGTGGATATCACAGGGACAGTATTGGAGGGACACTGGTTACAATGGATACACATGGGTCCGTATTGAGGTTACACTGTTACAAGTGGGGACCACAGGAATCAGTATTGGAGGTTCACTGTAACTAGTGGGCCATCAGGGGTCAGTATTGGAGGGGTCCCTGTGTTACTATTGGTGATCACAGGGGTCAGTAATTGGAGGGGTCACTCTTAGTAGTGGGGACCACAGGGGTCAGTATTGGAGGGGTCACTCTTAGTAGTGGGGACCACATTGGGTCAGTATTGAGGGGTCACACGTAGTATTTGGACCACAGGGTCAGTATTGTGGAGGGTTCAGACTTTAGTAGTGGGGACCACAGGGCAGTATTGGAGTGGTCAATCTTAGTAGTGGGGACCACAGGGGTCAGTAATTCGAGGGTCAACTGTTACTAGTGGGGACCACAGGGGTCGAGAGTATGTAGGGGTTCACTGTTACTAGTGGGGTCCACAGTGTCAGTATTGAGAGGGGTCACTGTTACTAGTGGAGAACAACAGGGGACGTATTTAGTTGGTCACAGTTACTAGTGGGACCTTCGACCTGTCAGTATTGGAGGGGTCACTCTTAGTAGTGGGGACCACAGGGTCAGTATTGGAGGGGGTCACTGTTACTATGAGAGGACACAGAGGGCCAGTATTGGAGTGGGTCACTTGTTACTAGTGGGGACCACAGGGTCAGTATAGTGAAGGGGTCACTGTTACTAGTAGGGACCACAGGGGGTCATATAGAAGGGTCACTTTTACTAGTGGAGAAAACATGGTCAGTAATTGGAGGGGTCACGGTTTACTAGTGGGGACCCACCGGGGGTCAGTATTGGAGGGGTCACATCATAGTATTGGGGACCACATGGTCAGTATTGAGGGTCACTCTTAGTAGTGGGTACCACAGGGTTCAGTATTGGTATGGGGACACTCTTAGAAGTGGGGACCGACAGGTTCAGTATAGGAGGGGTCACTCTTAGGTAGTGTGGGACCACAGGGGTCAGTAATTGTGAGGGGTCAACCTCTTAGTAGTGGGACCACAGGTCAGTATTGTGAGGGGTCACTGTAACTAGAGGACCACAGGGTACCTATGGAGGGATCACTGTTACTATGGGGACCACAGGGGTCAGTATTTGAAGGGGTCACTGTTACAAGTGGGAGACAACAGGGTCATATTGATGGGTCAGCAGTTTACTGAAGTGGTGACCACTCGTGTCAGTAATGGATTGTCACTCTTAGAGTGGGGACCACAGGGGTCAGCATAATGGAGGGGGTCACTTTACTAGTTGTGGACCACAGGGCCAGTATAGGAGGTGGTCCACTGTGTTACAAGTGGGACCACAGTGGGTTCAGAATTGGAGGTGTTCCACTGTGTACATGGGGACCACAGGGGTCGTATTGGAGGGGTCACTCTTATTAGTGGGGATCACATGGGACAGTATTGGATGGGTCATTTTTACTAAAGTGGGGACCACAGTGGGGTGGGCTGTCAGTATTGAGGGGTCACTGTTAGTAGTGGTTACCACTAGGGTCAGTAATGGATGGTCGTTTGTTACTAGTGTGGACCCACAGGGTTCAGTATTGGAGGGGTCACTGTTACTATGTGGGACCACAGAGGTCAGTAGTGGAGGGTCACTCTTTAGTAGATGGGATCACAGTGGTCAGTAAGTTGAGGGGTCACTCTAAGTAAGTGGTGGACCACAGGGGTCAGTATTAGGATGGGTCACTGTATACTCAGTGGGGGTAACACAGGGGTCAGTATTGGAGGGGGTCACTGTTAAACTACTCTTAGTTGGTGACCACAGGGTTCATTTTGGAGGGTCGATTGTTACTAAGATGGGGACCACAGGGGTCAGTATTGGAGGGGTCGTTGTTACTAGTGGGGACCACAGGGGTCAGTAGTGGAGGGGTCACTGTCACCGGAATCTCACCGTCCTGCAGAAGACAGATAACACCACATTTAAATCGAAGCATGAACGCCACAACAACAGAACCCTGCAAACATGGCACGAGTATGGCGTTTTTCCCACATTTCACCCCACTTAGAATTTTATTTTCACTTTCATAGTTTACTCTACGGCACCATTAAAAAGTCCATCTTGTTCCACACAAAAAAACCAGCCCTCATCTGTCTAGGTAGATGGAAAAATAAAAGAGTTATGGCTCATGGAAGACGGGGAGGAAAAAACAAAGAGCCATAAAATTATGACCAGCTTTCAGTCAAGGTTCAACTAATAACTACAGCTGCACGTCACAGACCTCTGCCCTGCCCGTCCCCTCCATGCACACAGCACGGGTGCAGCTGAGGGCTCTCGTCGGACCTGTTCACACTGTTTTCAGAGGCCAGAGCTGGAGCCTCCATCTGTTGTTCCATTAGACTTGATGTGAAGGCTTTTGCTGCTTGCAATGACGGACACCAGGATGGCGGCCACTATGGACCCTGTTATAAGTCAGTAGGGGCTGTTGGGTGCTGTTAATGTCCATCATGCTTTCTGATATAGCGGACATCATGGTTGCAGTGTGAACAGAGCCTTAGCTTTTTCTCTCTTAAAGGGGTCGTCTCACAACATTGATTCATCTTACCTCAGTCCTGTTTTCGTGGTTTCACTTTGAATTCAGTGCCGTGTTTACTGGCTTTCACTAGGCTGCAGTAGAAGCCAGGTCTGTAGCTATAGCAACCAGTGCTGGCAGCCTATCAGGAGAGATCGAACAAGTCTTTAGCTATAGTGACCAGCACTGGCAGCCCATCATGAGAGACTGAACAGGTCTGTAGCTATAGCGACCAGTGCTGGCAGCCTATCAGGATAGATCAAACAGGTCTGTAGCTATAGCGACCAGCACTGGCAGCCTATCATGAGAGACTGAACATGTCTGTAGCTATAGCGACCAGTGCTGGCAGCCTATCATGAGAGATCAAACAGGTCTGTAGTTATAGCAACCAGTGCTGCAGCCTATCATGTGAGAATTGAACAGGTCTGTAGCTATAGTGACCTGAGGAGCTGATGGCAGCCCATACAAGATGGGGATATCTAGGAATAGTAGGACACTGTTAATGGACATATATTGCAGAGTGACTTGTTTTTGCAAGATCTTTAACATAAAAAGCAGCAATCCCTGTAGTGAGACAACCCCTTTAACTTGTTCCAGAAAGTGGAGAAAATTACCTACAAGGAACATCCACAGAGGTTGTCACCCAGCTTTCCTGACTCCTAGATGTCCACACATCCCTCCTCTCTGGCTACAATGAAGGTTGGGTTTGTCAATCAGTGTCAGGTTCATGGTCACCTAAGTGCAGCCAAGGTATAAGAAGCAATGCACCATGGGTAATGGCAGGTCCATGTCCACTAAGTGCAGCCAGGGTATAAGAAGCAATGCACCATGGGTAATGTCAGGTCCATGTCCACTAAGTGCGGCCAAGGTATAAGAAGCAATGCACCATGGGTAATGTCAGGTCCATGTCCACTAAGTGCGGCCAAGGTATAAGAAGCAATGCACCATGGGTAATATCAGGTCCATGTCCACTAAGTGCAGCCAAGGTATAGAAGAAATGCACCATGGTAATGTCAGGTCCATGTCCACTAAGTGCAGCCAGGGTATAAGAAGCAATGCACCATGGGTAATGTCAGGTCCATGTCCACTAAGTGCAGCCAAGGTATAAGAAGCAATGCACCATGGGTAATATCAGGTCCATGTCCACTAAGTGTGGCCAAGGTATAAGAACAATGCACCATGGGAAATTTTCAGGTCCATGCCCCACTAAGTGCGGCCAATGTATAAGACGAAATGCATCATGGGTAATATCAGATCCATGTCCACTAAGTGCAGCCAAGGTATAAGAAGCAATGCACCATGGGTAATGTCAGGTCCATGTCCACTAAGTGCAGCCAAGGTATAAGAAGCAATGCACCATGGGTAATGTCAGGTCCACGTCCACTAAGTGCGGCCAAGGTATAAGAAGCAATGAAGCATGGGGAATGTCAGGTCCACGTCAACTAAGTGCCGCCAAGGGTATAAGAACAATGCACCATGGGTAATGTCAGGTCCACGTCCTTTAAAGTGCAGCCAGGGTATAAGAAGCAATGCACCATGGAAAAGTCAGGTCCAAGTCCACTAAGTGCAGCCAAGGTATAAGAAGCAATGCACCAGGGGTAATGTCAGGTCCACGTCCACTAAGTGCGGCCAAGGTATAAGAAGCAATGCACCATGGGTAATGTCAGGTCCACGTCCACTAAGTGCAGCCAGGGTATAAGAAGAAATGCACCATGGGTAATGTCAGGTCCATGTCCACTAAGTGTGGCGAAGGTATAAGAAGCAATGCACCATGGGTAATGTCAGGTCCATGTCCATGTCCACTAAGTGCAGCAAAGGTATAAGAAGAAATGCACCGTGGGTAATGTCGGGTCCATGTCCACTAAGTGCGACCAAGGTATAAGAAGCAATGCACCAGGGTAATATCAGGTCCATTCCAAACTAATTTGCAGCCAGGGAAATAAGAAGCAATGCACCATGGGTAATGTCAGGTCCACGTCCACTAAGTGCAGCCAAGGTATAAAAAGCAATGCACCATGGGTAATGTCAGGTCCACGTCCACTAAGTGCAGCCAAGGTATAAAAAGCAATGCACCATGGGAAATATCAGGTCCATGTCCACTAAGTGCGGTCAAGGTATAAGAAGCAATGCACCATGGGTAATATCAGGTCCATGTCTACTAAGTGCAACCAGGGTATAAGAAGCAATGCACCATGGGTAATGTCAGGTCCATGTCCACTAAGTGCGGCCAAGGTATAAGACACACTGCACCATGGGTAATATCAGATCCAAGACCACTAAGTGCAGCCAAGGTATAAGAAGCAATGCATCATGGGTAATGTCAGGTCTATGTCCACTAAGTGCGGCCACGGTATAAGACAAAATGCATCATGGGTAATATCAGGTCCATGTCCACTAAGTGCAGCCAAGGTATAAGATGAAATGCACCATGGGAAATATCAGATCCATGTCCACTAAGTGCAGCCAAGGTATATGGCACAATGCACCATGGGTAATGTCAGGTCCATATCTCTGTGCTCTTCTCTTAACCCTGTATCTACTGCCCCCAGCGACGTCCCCGGATGGGGGGGGGAGGAGACGGGTCTTTGATAAAAATTCCAAGATAAAATGAGGCGGGAGTGAATCAGGTTAGCAATGTTTGTGTTTTATTTTGATCTAAACACATTTGCATTTGAAAGGGACGTGGCTGCTCAGCGCCCACGGGGGACGCCTGTGATTGGGGTTCTACTGGAGCAGCCCCCCAGGGACCCTCCATGAGGGGGAGATGGAGCAGCACAGATCTGCTCATCATGTGACTTTGATTCCTTCCCGGCCAAGGACAGAGAGAGCGCGAATGGCGAGAGCCTACAGGAACCAGAACTTTCTAATAGACACCGGGGGATTAATAAAGCATCTGGTGGGCAAAAGCCACAACTATCTGCACCACCCGGACGACGTGAGCGCCCTATTCCTGCAACTTACCCCAACGTACTGCAGCCAAGGAGGGGTGTAGGAAATATCACTTTAGTAAATTCCCCCTTAATTGCTCACAATTTTAGAAATCTCTGCTTGCTGTCAGTGAATAAGGACATCCTTGTTTGCCGAAATACCCAGAGACCTAGGGCGACATGTATGTACGGGGCTGCGTCAGAAGTCTGGCGTTTTTTCAGCCTGAGTACCTGGTCATGCCATTTGGACTGTGTAATGCGCCGGCCGTCCTCCAGGACTTCGTGAATGATGTCTTCAGGGACCTCCTTTATACCTGTGTTGTGGTCTACCTGGACGACATCTTGGTGTACTCACCTGATCTTGAGACTCACCGCGTCCACGTACGCCAGGTACTGCAGCGCCTACGAGCTTACCGCCTGTATGCCAAACTAGGGAAGTGCCTCTTTCATCAAACCAGCCTTCCATTTCTGGGCTATATCATCTCGGAACAAGGCCTGCGGATGGACCCAGCCAAGTTGTTGGCCGTGTTGCAATGGCCACGCCCAGTGGACCTTCGGGCCATACAGCGGTTCCTGGGTTTCTGCAATTATTACCGGCAGTTCATCCCACATTTTTCCACGCTGGTGGCTCCAATTGTGGCCCTTACGAAGAAAAACGCAAATCCACGTAGCTGGCCCTCCGAGGCCGAGGAAGCGTTCTCCAAACTGAAGACTGCTTTTGCCACTGCGTCTATCCTGTCGTAGCCGGATCCCGCAAAACCCTTCTCGCTTGAAGTAGACGCCTCGTCGGTGGGAGTTGGAGCAGTCCTCACGCAAAAAGGGCCCACAGGCAAAACGGTCACTTGTGGCTTCTTTTCCAAGACATTCTCGCCGGCGGAAAAGAATTACACTATCGGAGACCGGAAATTATTGGCCATCAAACTGGCTTTGGAGGACTGGCGTTATCTGCTGGAAGGAGCTCGGCACCCCATTTGTATCTATTCTGATCACAAGAACCTCCAGTACCTCCAGACGGCTCAGCAACTCAATCCACGCCAAGCTAGGTGGTCGCTCTTCTTCTCCCGGTTTGATTTCCAGATTCACTTCCGTCCTGCTGAAAAGAACGTGAAGCCGGACGCCCTCTTCTGGGCCTCTGACGGGGTGGGTGAAGAAGCGACCCTAGAGCACATAATTCCCCCAGAACGTCTTGTCTCCGCAGCTCCTGTAGACCTCCGGAACGTCCCGCCGGGGAAGACATACGTTAGCCCTGTGCTCCGAAGGCGTATCCTGAAGTGGGGACATTGCTCATTGGTGGCCGGGCATCCCGGTGCTCAGTTTCTCCTGATCTCACGGTTCTATTGGTGGCAGGACCTCGCTTCCGAGCGCACAAAGGCTCAAGCAGATAAAAGAAGAAGTCCTCCTCCTGTCTTCTCCCCGGGTGATAGGGTGTGGCTGTCGGCCAAATATGTCCGTCTCAAGATTCCCACCTACAAACTGGGACCCCGCTTTTTGGGACCTTTCGAGGTCCTTAAGCGCATAAACCCGGTGGCCTGTAAACTCCGGCTCCCTCCTACCATGCGAATTCCCAACTCATTCTATGTCTCACTACTGAAGCCTCTGGTCCTGAATTGTTTCTCTCGTAAGACAGTCCCTCCATCTTCTGTGGCTGATGCCTCCAATGTCTTTGTGGTCAAGGAAATCTTGGGTATGAGGAGGACTAGAGGGAAACAATATTTCCTCGTTGACTGGAAGGGGTTCAGGCCCGAGGAAAGGTCTTGGGAGCCGGAGGAGAACATTGTGGACCGAAATGTAATCCAGAAATTCCTCCAGACCAGAAAGAGGGGGGGTGGGTAAAGGGGGGGTACTGTCACGGGACGCAGGCGCACCCGTGCCCCGCTGCTGAGCGGAGCCGCGTCCCGCACGTCGTGTCACGGGCGCGCTCGTCCCCTGGCCGGTGCCCAGTCTCACTTACCCGGCCACGTTCCTGCTCCGGCTGTCTCTGTCCCTCAGCGTGCGGTCCCTCTCCCTAGGGCGCGCGCCGGCAGTGTTAAATTTAAAGGGCCAGCGCACCGGTAATTGGCCATTGCCGGTCGCTGCCCCTATTTAAGCCTGCCTCTTCCCAGTAACCTCGCCGGATCTTTAGTGCCCATTGCCTATAGAGAAAGCGTTCCTCGTCCTGATTACCGTGTATCGTACCTTCTCGCCTACGTTCCTTGACCACGAATCTCTGCCGCCTGCCCTGTCCTTCCTGCCTGTCCCCGACTACGAGCCTGCCTGACGTATCTGTACCTCGCCTACCCTTGGCCACCACCACAAGCAAGTTCCGCCAGTGGAGGCGACCTGGTAGATTCCCGCCGCAGCAAGTCCATCCCGCTTTGTGGCGGGCTCTGGTGAATACCGGGACCTACTTAGATTCCACTCCCTGGTGTGGGCTTACGCCATCGTCTGCGGTGGTCCAGCGAATCCACTACCAGCAGACCGTTACACTATCTATCTATCTATCTATCTATCTATCTCAATCTATCTATCTATCTCATATCTATCTTATCTCATATCTATCTATCTCATTTATCTATCTATCCCATATCTATCTATCTATCTATCTATCTATCTATCTATCTATCTCATATCTATCTATCTATCTATCTATCTATCTATCTCATATCTATCTATCTCATATCTATCTATCTATCTATCTCATATCTATCTATCTCATATCTATCTATCCATCTATCTCATATCTATCTATCTCATATCTATCTATCTATCTATCTATCTATCTCATATCTATCTATCTATCCATCTATCTCATATCTATCTATCTATCTATCTATCTATCTATCTATCTATCTCATATCTATCTATCTATCTCAAATCTATCTATCTATCTCAAATCTATCTATCCATCCATCCATCTATCTCATATCTATCTATCTCATATCTATCTATCTATCTATCTATCTATCTATCTATCTATCCATCCATCCATCTATCTCATATCTATCTATCTCATATCTATCTATCTATCTATCTATCTATCTATCTATCTATCTATCTATCTCATATCTATCTATCTATCTATCTATCTATCTATCTCAAATCTATCCATCCATCCATCCATCTATCTCATATCTATCTATCACATATATATCTATTCTGTCATCATTCATCCTTAATGCTTACATTGCTCTGTGTTTCGGGCTCCTCATTTAGACTTCCAGCTCTTGGGTTGTGGGAATGGGGTTTGCCAGTTTATTGATTCAGTATTAGCGCCCATAAAGCAAAAGAGTAAAACTTTTCTGGGTGACTAACGGGCTTTTTCCATCCATTGTCAAAGTAGTGGGGACCTTATAACTTCAATACATGAAATTTTTTACTAACATCTCACATGGACTTCTTAGAAAAAAGTGACTTAGACATAACATTTTCTGGGTGAGCTGCACTGCATCTACACATTATAAAGTATATAATAATAATAATAATAATAATAATAATAATAATAATAATTGTATAATATCAGCCACATGACAAGAGCAGAGAGATCTTTATGGTAAACATCCAAGGACTCTTCATATTTAGATCCCTGCAGACTAAAGGGAGAAGCAATTCTGACGAGATCTGTTTTGTGTATGCAGCTCATATGCAGACCTACCTAATGCCATGGTTACAGACCACAAAGATGCCATGGTTACAGACCACAAAGATACCATGTGCAGTCTGATCATGTAGTCTTGTCTTATTCTTCTCCTTCTTCCTTCTTTTCTGCTGTCTGCAGTTTATTAAGAAGAGAGAAAATAATACGACTGCACAATCGGACTGTACAAGAAGCTATATACACAAGAATAAAAGTAAGGTATCAAGTTTCAGATGTTCACTGGAAAGATATATGACCAGAGACTGTAACTCACCTTTGTAGCTAATCTAGACACTGATTTGAAGACTTGCAAATCTTGGATAAGGAAGGAACTGGGATATCAACATTCAACTGTTGGGTCAAGAAGTAACTGGGATCTCAACACTCAACTGGTAGGAGAAGAAGAAACAGGAATCCCAACTCTCGACTGCTGGGTCAAGATGGATCTGGGATATCAATACTCGACCCTGTTGGGTCAAGAAGCAACCGGGATCCCAACACTCGACTGGTGGGTCTAGAAGGAACAGGAATCCCAAGTTGGGTCAAGACGGATCTGGGATATCAATACTCAACTGCTGGGTCAAGAAGCAACTGGGATCCCAACACTCTTCTGATGGGTCAAGAAGTAACCGGATCTCAACACTCAACTGATGGGTCAAGAAGTAACCAGGATCTCAGCACTCTACTGATAGGAGAAGAAGGAACAGAGATCCCAACTCACTACTGATGGGTCAAGACGGATCTGGCATCTCAACACTCGACTGTTGGGTCAAGAAGCATCTGGGATCCCAAGTTGGGTAAAGAAGGAACAGGGATCCCAACACTCGACTGCTGGGTCAAGACAGATCTGGGATATCAACACTCAACTGTTGGGTCAAGAAGCAATCGGGATCCCAACACTCTTCTGATGGGTCAAAAAGAAACAGGAATCCCAAGTTGGATCAAGAAGTAACCGGGATCTCAACACTCAACTGATGGGTCAAGAAGTAACCAGGATCTCAACACTCTACTGATAGGAGAAGAAGGAACAGGGATCCCAACTCTCTGCTGATTGGTCAAAAAGAAACAGGGATCCCAACACTCAACTGATGGGTCAAGAAGTTACCGGGATCTGAACACTCTACTGATAGGAGAAGAAGGAACAGAGATCCCAACTCTCGACTGCTGGGTCAAGACGGATCTTGGATATCAACACTCAACTGTTGGGTCAAGAAGCAACCGGGATCCCAACACTCTTCTGATGGGTCAAAAAGAAACAGGAATCCCAAGTTGGGTCAAGAAGGAACAGGGAACCCAACACTCAACTGTTGGGACAATAGGGAAAATTTTACCCAAGGAAACCATTCTGGAGGTGGACCCACGGGAAACCACCGCAGGCGAGGTGGGGGTAAGCCCTACCGGGAGGGGGAATCTAGTGGGCCCCCCGGTTTTTTTCCAAAAGGGGCCCCGGGCCGAAAAGGGGAGGGTTTGCTGGGGCCCGGGTTTTTCCCCCAGGTCACTCCCCACTGGCGGGGCTTCCCTGCGGTGGCGGCCAAGGGTGCGAGGACGGGAACGGCGGGCAGGCCGTAGTCGGGGGGAAAAGGCAAAGGTCAGGACAGACGGCTCTGTTTCCCGGGGGGAGGGTTTGGACAATAAATGGTCGGGGCAGGGGGGCAAGGTTCTAGATGGTAGCTTTGCAGAGGGTGGGTGCACACAAAAGGAAAAAGGAAACCCTCGGGAAAACATTTTCACCTTGGAAATGAACCCCAAAGGACCGGCGGGGGCCGGCAGGAAGTGACCGGACAAAATAGGGCAGGGGCTGGGCAATGAAACCAAATTTTCCCGGCCCCATGCCCCTTTAAATTCAAATTGCCGCCGCCCCCCCCCCCCCTAGGGGCGGAGCAACGTCCCGGGGACACGGAAGCAGCCTGAGAAAGGAGCGTGGCCGGGTAAGGCATGTGGGGGGGGACGGGGGGGGCCCGAGGGGGCCCCCAAACCCCCGACGTGGGGGAAACGGGGGCTCCCGGCTCGGGGGGGGGCCCGGGGCGCCCCCCGCGCCCCGGGAAAATTTGGCCAGGGGCGTCCTTTAAAATTACCCCCCCCTTTGGGGCCCCCCCCCTTTTTAAACGGGTTTTGGAAAAACCCTTGGTTGAGACTGCGGTTCGGATGTTCTCCCCCCGGCCCCGGGACCTCCCCGGGGGCCAAACCCCCTTTCCCAGTCCCCCAAGAATTATCGCTTTCCCCTAGTTTTTTCTAAATCCCCAAAAATCTCCTCGACCTCGAAGACTTTGGGGCGCACCCGCCACAGACGGAGGGGGAAGGGGGCCCTTCGGGAAAAAGGGTTTTAAAAGGGACCAGGGGGTTTTCAATAAGGGGACATAAAGGTTTGGGAAAAATTTCATCGGGGGAGGGGGGGCCGGATTTTTATGCTACCGGTTTGATGGCGGCTGATGACCCCCAAAGGGGGCCCAGGAAAGGGGGGCCCCCAGTTTGGGGAAAACGGAAATCTTTAAGGGGACATACCCTAGATGGAGTCCCCCTTTTTTTTCCCCTGGGGAGAACACCGGAGGGGGATTCTTCTCTTGCCCGGTTGAGCCCTTCATGCGCTTCGGACCGCGACAGGTGACGGGCCCTGGGCCAAGAGGGCCTTCATGTTTTGAACCGGGTGGGGTTCCCGCCGCCGGGCCCTCGGAGGGGGTTTTGCCAGAGGGAAGGGGGCGGGGATGCAACCCATACACGATGTAGAAGGAGGAGGCCCCTGCGGACTGGGACCAAGGGAGTTTTAGGAGAACCCCGCCCATGGCAGAAAAAATTTGGCCCCAAAATCATTTTGGGGGCGTGCCGAGACGAAATGACAAAGGGGTAGAAACCCCAAAAACGGGGTTTGGGCCCCTCTCCCCTGGCCGTTCGCCCTGTGGATGGTAGCCGGAAGGAAGTGGGAGCTTCATTTTTAAAGTTGGTTGCACAGAGTCCCCAAAAACCCCTGGGGGAAAAATTTTGGAACCCCCCGGCCCCCGAGACAATTTGCTGGGGGAAAGGCCCAAATGGACCCGGGAAACAAAAGGTTTAAAGAATAATCACCCTACCCGGGGGGCAGAGGCAGCCCTGGAAAGGGGAAACGAAGTGGCCTTTTTGGGAAAACGATCAGAAATTTCCCCCAGAAAAAGGTGTTGCCAACGACGGAGGGAGGTGGTTATAAAGTCCATCAAAGGGTTGGTCACGGGTTGAGGGGAACGGGAAGGGGGCTAAAAGGTGGGCCCTGCCGGCTTGGGGATTTGGCGTCTTTTTCCCGGGGCACGGGAAAGCGCAAGAACCCCCAAAACCCGAAGTACCTTGATATCCTTCTCCAGCTCTGGCACCCTTTAAAAACCGGGATTTTTCAGGGGGAAAGGTTTCCCCTCGGGGGCGCCGGGTTTGGCCGGGCCACCAATGGGAAATTGTCCCCATTTAAAGATATGCGGGGGGGGAGAGCGGGAACCACATAAGCCCTCCGGAGGGCCCCTTCCGGAGGTCCACTGGAGCAGCGAGATAGACGTTCTGGGGGGGATGATGTTTTAAAGGGGGGGGTTTTCACCCCCCACGTGGAAGCCCCGGGAAGGGGGCATCAGCTCTAAATTTCTTCTCGGCTGGCCTAAAATGGATCTGAAAGTCAACCGGGAGGAGAAGAGGGGGACCCCCCTGGCCTGGCGGGGGGTTAAAGTCGCTGGCAGTCGCAGATATTGGAGGTTCTTGTGGTCCGAGTAGTTTACGGGAATGGGGGGTTTAAAACGGGCACCCTCCACCCAGATAATGCCCTCCCCCCCGGGGCCCAATTTGTTTCCCCAGAAACCCCCGGGGCCCCCAAAATGTGTATTTCCCCTCTCCTGAAGAGAAATTTCTTGGAGAAAAAAGCCGAAGAAAAACAGTCTTACCCCGTAGGCCCTTTTTTTGTAAGGACTGCCCGGCCCCCACAGACGAAGCATCCACCTCCAGAGTGAAGGGTTTTGCGGGGGCGGAAATTTCAAAGGGTAAAGCCCCTAGCCCAAGGGGGGAATTTTAGCTTCACAAACGCCTCCTCGCCCCGAAGGCCAACCGGGGGTGGAAAGGGGCTTGGGTTTTTTTGGGGAAGGGCCCTTTTGGAGCCCCCAGCGTAAGAAGTGCAGGGGGGAAAAGGGGGATAATAATTGCAGAAGCCCAAGAATTTGGGATAGCCCCGGGGGGGCCCGGGCGGGGGTGGCCACCCGCAAAACGGCAGACAGTTTAGCGGGTCCATCCCTAGGCCTTGGGCGGGGATTACATAACCCCCCAAAAGGGGGGCTGGTTGATGGAAGAGGCACTTCCCCAGCTTTGGGAAACAGGGGGTTCTCCCGGAGACGTCTTATATAGACCGGGGCCCTTTCTGCGGTGGGTCTCGAGGGGCAGGGGGGAACACCATAAAGTCATTTAGGTAAAACCACGCAGTAGGGATGGGGTCCCCGAAAAAGTCTTTTACCGAGCTCCTGAAAAAAGGGCTGGGGCATTACAGAGTCCGGGGGGCATCACCAAAGGTTTCTCGTAGTGCCCATTCCCCGGTTTTTGAAAGGCCGTCTTCCATTCAAACGCCCCCTTTCGGGGTTCGGGCCCAAAATTTAGGCCCCTCCAATTCCCAAATTGGAGAAAATCTTTTGGGGCCTTTTCAGGGTCCCAAAAAAATTTCCCTGACAGGGGGCAAGGGTAAAAGGTTTTTTTTACCGGGGATCTTTGTTCAAGCCCCTTTGCCTGCAAAGGGGCCCTAAGGTACCCCTCCTTCTTCTTCACGAAAAAAAAACCCCCGTCCCGGGGGACGGGGCCCTTCGGATGAAAAAACCCTTTTTGAGATTTTTTCCGGGGTGTACTCCGCATGGCTTGGGTCTCGGAAAAGAAAGAGGGGAGATCGGCCACGGGGAGGACCGGGGACCCGGCAATAAAGAATCGGGGAAAACCTAAGGGCGATGTGGCCGGGGACATCCCGCTTGTCCTCGGGGGGAAACTTTGGGAAAACTCCAATTTTCGGGGCCCGCCGGGCACCCGGGTCCCGAAGGGTTAAGTGAGAGCGGGAAGCACCGGGGGAGGTTCCACCAAACAACGCCCCCGACAGTTTGGGGCCCCAAAAGAATTTACCTTCCCCGAAGACCGTCCCGGGTAGGGGAGGTGGAGCCCCTTGCCAGGGGGTTTCCCAGGGGGGATCGCCCCTAAGGGGAGCGAGGCAACACATAGAAGGCGATCCTTTCCCTTAAAGCAGGGGCCCCCACATGGAGGAAAAGTTTTGGGTTGGTGCGAACTGGTTTGGGGTCGTAAGCAGCTCCCCCCCTGACTGTTTAGATGACAAGCGGTTTCCCAGGGCGTACCACTGGGAACCGATACCGCCTCCCCTAAAGGGTGGTGGTGGGAAAAATTCCCGGGGGAGCCCGAGTCCAGAAACGCCGGAAAACCCGGAATTGATTTCCAGGGCCGAACAGACTCAAAGGTTTTTCAACAGGCGGGAGAGGGGAGGTTTTTTCCCCAAAGGGAATTTCCCCTCCCAAAGTTTTAGGTGGGGGGAGTTTCCCGCACCTTTGGGGGTTTGGGACAATTCCTCCCAAAATTCCCCTGGGCCGGCCACAGTAGAGAAAACAAGCCCCAGTTTTTCCCCCCGCTGGGCCAATTCCCTTTCCGAAAAGGGGGGCCCCCTCAATCTTCATGGGGTGTCGGGGGGTTTTGGAGGCGGGCCCCGGAGGCCCCTGGAAAAACCCCCGGTTTCCAAGCCCAGGGGAAAAAGGGGGAGGTTTTGGCCCGATGGAAAGTTCTTGCGTTTTTCCCCCTCCCCCTTCAATGGAAAACGTTTTATCGATGCGGGTGCCAACTGGATCAAGTCGCTAAGGGAGACGGGGAAAAGGGGCTCTACGGCTAAGATGGGCTTTAACTCCTTGGAATCCCTTCTTGAAAGTAGGAAAACAGAGCGGCCCCCCGTTCCATGTCAGTTCAGAGGCCCAGCGTAGGAATTGGGCCCCCCGTAGTTCCCACAGACAGGTCCCCCTGGCGTGGTTTTGGAAAGGGCCCTCTCGCGGGGGGGCACGGGCTTGTTTCCTCAAAAAACTTTGGGGGAAACTCACTGAAAGGAAAACTGTAGATCCGCCGCAAACCGGATCAACTCTGTCCCCTAGCGGTGTAGGGCCCTTGGGCCCGGGGCCCCCTTTCCCCGGGGAGGAAAGGGTGACCACGAAACCACCTTCCCCCGTTCGGAAAAGGAACGGGGCGGTCAACAGCTCCCCCGGGCATAGGCACTGGGTGAAAACCCCCTTTAATTTTTTCGGGTCAACCCCTGAACTTGGATGGGAGTGACAGCCGAAGCTTGGGGTCCCCTGGGGATCACCAACCGCTGAAGGGGGAGGAACGACTGGAAAAAAGGTGGTGGTGGGTGTGGAAGGGACGAGCTGCGCACCCAAGGAGGGATTTGCTCGAGCTGCGCGCTTGTGCGCCCTCTGTTGCGAAAGCTTTGGGGCCCCGACGTTTGGGGATGCGGCCAAAACTTGGCAAGGGGACCTTGGCGGGATCCAAAGGGCCCCCTCCCCTGTAACGATTCGGAGGGGGGACCACTGGGACCACCGCAAAACGATGGCGTATGCCCACACCAGGGATGGAATCTAATTTGGAAACCCCCTTTTCACCAGACCCGCCGCAAACGGGTTTGGGCTTGCTGCGGCGGGGGGTCCACCAGGTTAAAATCAACTGGGGGGGTTGCTGCGGTGGGGGCCCAAGGGTGCGAGGTACAAAAACCGGGAGGCCCGCCCCTTAGTCGAGGACAAAGGGAGAAGGTCAAGGGCGGACGGGGTCTGGTTTTGGGGGACGGTAACCCAACAAAATGGTCGGGGCAGCGGCTTGGTTGTGGGCGGTAGACGTACAGAGGGTCGGGGCCCCAAATATTGGGGAACGGAACGTCAGGAAACTTTCACCATGGCATGAACCCAAGGATCCGGCGAGGGCCCGGGGGAAGTACCGGACTAAATTGGACAGTGCCCCGGGAATGAAAACCCAAATTTCCGGGGGCAATTTCCCCCTTTTAAATTTAAAATTTCCGGGCGTGCGCGCCCCTAGGGGGGGAGCTTCGCGCCGGGGCAAAAGGGGAAACAGCCCTGAGCGGGGAGCGGGGCCCGGGGAAAGTGCAGCTGGGGGGGGGACGGGGGGCACGGCCCCCGAACCCGACGTGCGGGAGGGGGCCCGCTCGGTAAAAGACAAGGGGCGCGCCGCGACCCGGGACAGGGTCGCAGGGGCGCCTGAAAACCCAAAACCCCAACTGTTGGTCAAAAAGAACTGGGACCTCAACACTCAACTGATAGGACAAGAATGAACAGAGATCTCAACTCTCGACTGCTTGGTCAAAAAGGGAAACCCCGGGTTTTAAACCCCCACTAAACTGATGGTCAAAAGGAAGGGGGATCCCAACTAAAAGGAACAGGGACCCTGAAGGGAAAATAATTGAATTGTTGTTTTTTAAATGTTCTTTATAAATGTTTTGTGTGTGTATGGTTCTGCGGGCACTGGAACCAAGGCCGGGGATTGGAGAATGGTCCTAGTAGTGGGGGGAGAAAAGCTATATCACCAAGACTACTTGATAGGCTAGTGAAATGACCTGTAAGTCACTTTCACATGCAACATCATAAAGGGGGGAGGTGTAAGGAATAGGAGCCCCTTGGGTCATATGTTTAATTCCGGTTTGCCTAATTTTTTTGAAATTAATTTTGATTGAGTATAAAGTCTTTTTATGAAACTCCTGATCATTGGTATCAGGGGGGCTTTTTTAGCACCCGCTCCATGAGTTTTTTGTCAGTTTTGCCAATTAGCACGACATAAAATTTTAGGACAATGGGAGGGGGAAAAACCAAAACCAGACTATATGTCACCAGGGACTCTTAGGCTCTGTCTACACGGCATTGGAAAAACTAACTGAAAATCAGATTCTAAAAACTTTCATAAAAGTGAGTTTTTTGTCCACTGCCTGTCAAAAGCTACTGAAAAACGTTAGTTTTTTGACACGTTTTGTCAGTTTTTTTTGTGATTTTTGCCGCAGTTTTTTTCAGAAATGCACAGCATTATATTTGCTTTGTATTTCTTCAAAAAACGCGCCAAAGAACATCCGGGTTTAAAAAATATATAATATATAAAAATATATAATAAATATATAAAAATATATATAAAAATAAATATATATAATATATATAAAATATTAAGTAAATTTCAGCCCCCGCTCTGTTTTTTTCCTGCAACATGTTTCAAAAAATGACCAACAGCGAAAACGAGCTGAAAAAAACATTCTGTGGAGACTACAGAACGTTTTTTTCTATTCAAGTCTATGGGACCTCTTTTTCAGTCGTTTTTTTCAGTGTTTTTAGAAAATGGAAAACTTGGCGGTTTTTTTTGGGTGCAGTGGAGACACAGCCTTAGCACATCCAATAGCTGAGCACATGGAATAGGACAATGGGAAGAATTATACATCAAACAAATCTAAGGACGTCTAAAGACATTTTTCTGTTTCGAAACGCGTCAGCAATATGCTGAATATCCTAAAATTGTGAGCGTTACTTAATTGGTGCTTATATGCCCATTTTCTGCATGGATTTTATCTTACTTCAATAAAGGAGAAAGTTGTTTTACTGTATGGCCATGTCGATGGGATTTCCATAATCCATTTTCCCCTAATTCAAATTTTGAATTTGGCCCGAAGCCCAGCCCCGCCTCCTGTCTCATACATGAGAATTTTAGGCTCAAGGGAACCACAGAAATGGAAATCGGTCCAAATTATGAATCTGTCATATCCACATTTGGTATGCCTGGGTTGTTAAATTCATATTGGGGAACTTGAG